>CATQJA010002652.1:330000-495000 GCA_958295435.1 Mesorhabditis spiculigera
CTTCTGATTTGGTCAAAAAAAGCACCCCGGGGTGCTTTCAAAAGCACCCCGGGGTGCTCTCTTTGGGGTGCTGTCCAACACTACAGGGCAGAGTCAGACACGATTGGCGTTGTCGACTGGACCCCCAAAATATTAGGTTGGACCGAAAGTAACTGCAGTTTTTCGAAGCCCAAAATTTTATGGAAGCATCCATTCATTCATTCCAAAATTTTGCGACGGTAGAGGGTCAAGTGTTGTCTTGTTTCAGTGAAAGTTTTAACCCGAACCTGCCACAACTTTTTTAATGCTCGGGCAAAAAGCGCGCGCGACACGATTTTCGAGTTTTTGGGTTGCAAGAACGAGATCTCTGCCCATATGAGCTCTAGCGCCCTCAATGAGCGATCGCAGATAGAGAAATCTTTGCGCTATACAGTACATTAAACAAATTTTAATACCTAGCAGCATGATTTTTTTCCAGGTCAGTTTTGAAAGATGTCAAATTCGGTTTTTCCGCCCCAAATCATCAAATTACTTTATAGGCCGTTTTGTCCGAGTTTAATGGATAACTTTTTGAGACGAATATAGCAAAATCTGGCTTAGCCTTAGCTGCTTCACGCCCGTAGATTATCTAGAAACAATATTTCTATGCTGGTATAGAAATGAGATTTAACTCGGAATTTTGACAAATTCTGGTTTTATTTTTTTGCTAAGCGGGAGGCTGGGTTTAGAGCAATGATAATTTTAGCACAGTATCTACTGTTTATGCCCAATAAGACGCAGTTAGCGAAAATCTTTGATTGCCAAGAGTTAAAGAGTAGGAACGGAAATTGGGTGTCGCCGTCCCATCTCGGGGTCGCTCACCCGGCGCCCCACTAATTTGTGAAAGTTAATTAAATAAAGAAGGAAGGGTAGATAGTTGGTAATATTACAATGTTTGTCACTAAATGTTGATTATGATGGATGGATCACATTTAATTTTGTTGTCCTCAATAAATCGATGGGAGCCTTTTTGTCCAGCACATCGGGAATTCGGATTTTGATCCGAACTATTGCGAATAGTAGCTGATTACAAACCCGTAGGGCGAATTAAGCACCATAGCTAGAAAGATATTAAACTGGCATTATATATTACAAAATATGAATTTGGAATTCCCACACAAGCAATTTTTATAAGGCTGTAAAGGAAGAGGGGTACAGGATGTCGCCGCCTCGGGCCAGCCAATGTTCCACGGAAATCATTTTTTAAAAAAGTTATAGAGGCAGGATTTTTTCGATATTTTTAGGGGTGATAGTACCCTTCTAGACTACAGCGGAGAGTTAAAAACCGGACAGCCACCTGGTGAAATTATTAAGAAAAAGGAGCCTACAGGTCGTCTGCAGTTACTTTCGGTCCAACCTAATATATCATCCATTATGACAGATGTACTCAGCAAGCTGTTAAAGAACGTTTGGATGTGGACATGGCGATGGCGTTATGCGAAACATTGACAAGGGTAACCTGTAGAAATTAATATTATAATGACGGGATTACAGGAGTTCTGGAACTTCGACCCGAAACCAGATCCCGATCGACCGCGAAACAGATTGGAACCGCCGATTGGATGGGATCCACAACCAAGCGAGGCTCCGCAACATTCTGACACGGTTGACATCCCCCATATCAAATGCGATTCGATGTGTGGTACAGACGGGAGTTCCGAGACGAAACAATCGAAAGGAAATTCCAACCCTCGCAAACGACTACTTACCGAACTGAAAGAGAAGCTGGAGACGCCTACCGCATTCGATGAACGTGTTCTTCGTGACGAAGTATGGATCTGCAAAGACAATTGGGACAGCAAAGGATGTACAGGCAATGACCATGCAAACTGCAAAAAGAACAGAAGGGAGCTGTCCGACAAAATTCTGAAGTTGTTGTCGAGGATGTCGACTGAGGATCAATATAGTTGCGCTGAAGCGATGAATGAATTTTGGATAGTAGATGCGCCTAAACGATTCAGCTGTGATAAAGAATCTACGCTGGAAACAGCCTGAACAAAAAACCGCCAGGACCAATGGCAGACATCCTTGATAAATACATGATGCTGGTTAAGAGAGATACGTGGCATCAACACGAGGCGCATTCTTTTGGGGTGTGGGTACTCTCTGAAATGGATCGGGGAACACTTGCTCACTGGGATATTTTAAGACTACTCAATGAAGCTGTCTATGACATTGAAGAATTGGGGAAACTATTTACAGTAAGAACAAGCTATGGTATTGGGAGCCTTAAGGACTCACGACATTCATGGTTCATAATTGCAGAAGCTGGAGTATACGTACGGAAAGATTGTTCCGAAACTCGCGTATACAAACGGTGTGCAGGATTTCATGACGGTTGGGAGATTGACCATGTAGAGCCAGTGAATAATGAGCAGTTTCGACGGGCATTAATCGAAGCCCGGAAGCATTACGAAAGAAAACTGAGGAGCCGTGATGGTAATTGGCGAATCACAAGGATACGGTATTTTCCTCCTGAGATCAATGTTCGCTCCGATTTGAGGCCTAAAATAGATTCATTTCCAGGACAACCATTTCCGGGATATTATTTCGTCAATCACATCCCTCCGAGTCATCGATGCCATGAATATAAATGCGGAATTGTAAAAGGGGGTGGTTTTCCAAAAACGGTGGATCCTGAGTTTCGTGTGAAAGTACCTCAATGTGCAACAACGGCTCAAATCGACTTTATTGAAGAGTATACGTTGATAACCCGCGCCCTGCAATACATTTCCCAATCGAAGGTTCGAGCACCCATTTCGTGGAAGGAGATCGCGAAAGCGCTGCTCACAGAAATCGAGGTCAAACCAAGACAATCGAAGTTCCTTTTCGCGTTGTTGGAAATAGAGGACTGTTCTAATGCCCTACTATTCGAATATGATCGATGGAAGACTATTATGGTCATCACCAAGAATTTGGAATTGCTCGACTATTCTAATAAAAAGGGGAGGTGTCTGCGATTCGTAGGTCTGACGCTCGCCGACCTAACCCCGATGCTCGGCGCCATCCGAGATTATTACAACGAGTGCAGTATTTCTCACAATGGTAAGCCCTCATTCGTCGACGAATCAACCTAATTTGAAGGTGTCGTCGATCCCAAGGTGATGAAGCCGTTGATCGACGTTTTTTGGAATGAAATCATGTGAGTTTGGCTAGCCTTTGTCTCAACATTTCGCTTTAGGACGACTAAATCGGAAGAATGGGAGGCCTTAACGAGTGGCATAGTCTGTGAAACAGAATCAGACGACTCAGAATTTTAATCCGAATCTGAATGAGAAGTACTACTAAAATATGATCCTATTTTTTTGCAATGCATTTATAGACTAGTGTTACTTCTAATTGATATAACGTCTTTCTCTGCTTCGGAGGATAATCAATAAACAGATAATTGACCCTTGGCTTTTCAGAACCGGTTTGAATGTCAGAACGGCCAGAAAATTTATAGATACCACATCTGAAACCCATATTTTTCTGTTATCCAACACCTCCCTCCCAGATATTCGGAATCAGCGCAAAATTCTGCATAAGGTAGGCTAGGTTTCATTTCAAAGTTCCAGCCTGAGTAAAAACACTTTACTGTGAGCGCACCTCTAGTCGAGATCCATAGTCTTCGCGTGCGCTTCTCCTAAATACCGCCATCCAATTTCTATTAGACCTAAATTTTCGATTCCACCCCAATAAGGTCCCCTCAAAAAATTCCATACCCCCGGAAAAATCCTCAGCTAATTCCGGTCCCCGATTTTTTCGGCAGGTTTTTGGATAGGTTGCCATAGTATCGGAAGGGAAAAAGAGGAATGAAGGGAGGGAAGGAGGGAATGAATCACTCGCTTTCCAACAGCCCGCTTCGAATTGTTGACGTACCCAAAAAGAGCGAAAGGATCGAGCGGAGGGGCGGAAAGAGACGGAACGGAGTGTCGCGGAATACATCGTATACAACACTTTTACAATACATTTCGAGACACATTGACACTGGTGGTGAATTTGTACAGGCAAATAAGCACAAAAACTGTTTTCCGAGCAGCGATAGCCGTATTCGAATTTTGAACGCATTGCCGGAAATATAATACGGTGTTCTAAAAAAGTACCCACTTCTAGTGCTCCGGAGGAGGCTCGAATCGGAATGATTTTTGGACCATTTTAAAGCCTTTAAAAAGGCGAGAAAACAAGCGCGTCCAGTTTTTAGAATCCTTTATGATTAGCTCCATGTTCGCCGTTTTCGAAGAACCCCAAGAATTTTTTGACCGGAGAACAGAAAATAAGGCGGACTTCGGACAAAACAGATTTTTTTACGGTTCTCGGCGATCGAAAACAGTATTAAAATGCCAAATCTGGAATAGGCCAGACCCCCTGTTGGCTTGGCTATCGAAAGCGTTCGATTGGTATCATAATCGTGAAAATCGGACACTTCTACGCACCGCCAGGAGCCGGCACTTTTTGCGGTCCCCGTTTATGCCATTGTGAGGAATAATGAAGGGCAATATTCTTGTCTTTCTGCGGAAATTTGAAGCCACGTCATTCGGCTGAATTTACTAGCGTAATCGGTTGACTGGGCCGGATGACTTCTAACTTTCCAGTACTTTTAAAATTGTCTAGATGTGGCAACGGCAAGCCGGCGTCACTGCGCAATTTGCTGAAAAGGCGTGCATACCGTTTTCTTCTGGAAAAATGGTCCCGCCACGAATCCACCGTAAAACTCGCAAGTTGCCAAGGACTGAAAATTAACCTGATTTTGCGTCCCAGCCTATTAACGGTACATTCCGCGCTCGTCAAAAAAAACCAGGTCGGCGGCATGGGTTCGGCTGTCCGGCGGCCGCGGCCTCCGACCCTTCATAGCCTTTCGCCCCCTTCCCTCTACCGTCTCTCCCATGGCCGACTGTTCTAAAGCGCTTGCCTCAGGCAAGCGTCCCGGCTTCGGTTTTGCCCGACTTTTAGCACCCACCATAACCCATCATTCTAAAACACAATTTGTCTAAGATCTTAGACCATTCAAACGAGCGCGGACTGTACCTTTAAAGACATTTTTACCGATTAGTATCATCACGTACAAACGTGGAATGGGGTTTTCTAGTGATTTTTTTGGCACTTTTCGCGATCTTCACGCGAGACTGTCAGTCTGTCCAGTCTCTTTAAAAGCTAATAACTGTTGCGATCTGCTAATTGACTAGCAGTCGCCCGCAAGATGCTCGTTTTTTTTACAAAAAGCGCGCCTTCCCAATTTTTCCAGGTTTTTTCGGGGTTTTCAGCCCCTCGCGGCGCCGTCGTTTACTCATCATTGGCTCACCCTTCCATCCCAGGTTGCAGCCCCCCTAAAACACGAATCAATTTGTCTTTTATGCCGTCTATTTCTCTAATTCTCACCCACTCTCTCTCACCAGCTGAGGTAAAAAGGGGCGTGGCTTATGGGGGGAGAATCCGAAAAGAGGGGGCCAAAACAAGTGGCCGCGTGTGAGTCATACCCCCCACCTCACCTATACCTTGTCCTCAATCCTGCAGAAACTTTTTTAGCAGCCCCGGGCAGGCTAACAGAGGTTCTTTGGGAGCCAGGTAGCAGGAATTGATATACGGGTGGACCCTAATTAGCATACTTGGGCTATTCGGACGATTTTCTTCTCTAGCAACCAATACTCTCTCGTCTAGGCGCACTATTTCGCCTGTCTGGAGGCCGGGCAAGCTAGCAGTGACTTTTTGGGAGCCAGAAAACGCAATTGAATTAAAAAGACGCAACGGCGGCCAATCTACCGTATATTCGGCGACGCTGCGTCTCTAATTGCCTGGTACTCTCTCGCCCGATCACATTATTTTGTCGCCAGATGCTGAGGAGGATACGGTAGCTTCAAACCCTCGGACTTGATGGATCTTTCGACGACGGCGATCGCGGATTGGCAAGGTAGGTGGAAAAACGGTGTAGGACAAACTAGCGAAGACCATTTCGGGAGCAAGTCGAAGACCATGGCAAACTAGCAAAGGTTTTTTAGGACCCAGAAATAAAAATTCTATGCCTTTCAGGCCCAGGCATGCTAGCAGAGAATTTTTGGGAATTTTTGTACAGAAGGCAGTGATCATCTGAAACTGAAATCAGTGTCAGCTAGCAGATATCGTTGGGAAATTTGTTAGGGAGCTGGCAAGCTGGAAACGATCCTTTCGAAGCGAACGAGCAGAGCTTCTTGGAAAAATTTTAAAAATGCTGTCAAAATTTCAGCTTGGCATGCTAGCCGAGATTTTTGTGATTTGAATGCATCTGGAAAGTGCTAATTACCAAGTTGAGGTGCTTTGCTGGGTCGCAGAGATTCTTGTGGAAAATCGTCAGAGATGGCCTGTGGCTCGAAAACTTGAGATAGAATTTAATGTTTTATTTCATAGTAGAGATTTTTGAGCGTTTTGTGTCCGAAAGGCAAGCAACCCGAGATGATTTGCTAGGTATTGCAGGATTCTTTGGGGAAAATTCCTAAATTAAAGATTCTTCACTCATTAATTTGTCACCTGAATTTTTCAGTAATTTTTTGGCTTTTCCCCCTTCCAATCAGCTTGTTATCTCTCTACTTCACTCTCGCAAATGACTCAGCCACCCAGCCACCCAACGAATGTCGCAAGATAATGGAAAGCTGGGGCTCAAAATTGGCCGGAAACGCGAGATGTTTCGCTAGTTTTCTGTCGGCATTTGAAAAACTCGGGAAATACTAGGCCATTAAAAATTGTCATAAAATCTATAAGTTTTTTGTGCAATTCTTTGGCAAATTCTGCTACAGACCCCCAGTTAGCGTATTTCGACTTCATACCTTTTTACTGCCTTTAAAATGCCAACATTACTACCGTATCCAGCGCGGTGAAAATAAGAATTTTATGGTTTCGATGACCAACGCTACTTTTTTGCTAAATTCCCGATTTTCCTGATTTTCTAGTAAGCATACTGGCATACCGTAGACCCTTAAAACGGAAACTTTGAACTGAGGTTACGATAACGACCTGTCAAAAAACGTTAAACTTGTTTTTATTTCCCCCATGCCGTTTCCAGCTACGAAACTCGATGTTTTATTGTTCTAACTGTCACCCAAACTACCGTATCCTGGCATTTTACCGAGGCTTCAAACGTTTTCCCTCGAAATTCACCCCCGCCAATTTGTCACCTGCTTTCCAGAGGGGCGTGGAGGAATTTTTTTGGGTGGTCGGGATGGGCTGATGACACACGCAAAGTATTCAGACGGTTGTATCTCTCTCGCTCTTGCTCTCTCTCTCTCTCTCTCTCTCTCTCTCTCTCTCTCTCTCGCTCGCTCACCTGACCCGCCCACTTTTCCGCTGCAACTTGGAGCGTAGCGTGACGGAATTTATCCTTGTTTGAGCGCTAAATAGGTCGGAAAGTTTCGGATACGGTAGCCTGGACGACAGTTAAAGCAAAACAATACAAAACCACAGTAATCCCGCACCTAAATCCTTTATAGCCGGTATTTTAGATGGCAATTAACGAAAATTAACACAAAAAATAGGCTCTCGATTTTTTAAAGCATACCGTACCCGGAAGGCGGTGGAATCTCTTTTTTCGTTGCTAGATACAGGAGCCTGGAAGACATTTAAGCGCTATACAAAACTATAGACTACAAACTACACTAGTTTCCGGTTTTGGACGTTTTTGGCATTTTTTCCAAGTAATTTACGATGCGTTACGTAAAATTACGTCATTTTTGGGCCGCGACCTGGTAGGCTACAAACTACAACAACTACCGTACCCGCGAGAGTAATGAGTATGGAGAGAGAGAAAGAGAGAGCGCGAGAGAGAGAGAGCGAGCCAAAGAGAGATAGCTACTTACTCCCCTCCCTGACTACCCCCCGGAGAGCGTTTCCGGCTGCCCGGTTTTTTCACGGATCTACCTTTTCTCTCCGTATCTCAGCACTCTTTCCATCTCCGCGCTCTCTCCACTCCCACTCCCCCATCCCAGCGATGAGTCAGTCGGCCTTTCCCCCGCGTTGGAGCGTAATTTTCGGAATTTTTGTCGACCCAATCCATGAAAATAAGCTTTTCTCACGCTGATTTTTTTGGGATACGGTAGCTTGGGTGTCAGTTAAGCATATTAAACGATAAACTGACCAACAGCTGCAGTAACCATCCTGGATTACGGTAATCTGGCGGTCAGTTAGCAAAAATATCGCGTTTTGGAGCTCGCCAAGTGGTCCTAGAGTGGTTTTGTGAAAATTTTTTTCGAAAATCATCCTTTTCTTGTTTTCTCTGCCCTCTCCACTCCAGCCCATTCTCTCGTCAGTCCAGGCTGCAGAGATGAGTCATTCGCTCCCCTTTTCCGAGGCGCCAGCATGCCCCCTTCCAAACGGACACACAGACACACAGACAGACAGACAGACAGACACCCATTCATCTCCCGCACACACAACCACCTTTTTATTGATTATTTCAAACAAATTATGACTTTTGCTAAATGGTCTCTGCTCGATTGCCTCTTGATTTTGCAAACCGGCGCCCAGCGCCCATTTTTTGGCATTATTTTCCGAATTGCTCGGTCTCCCAAATGGCCACTGCTGGTTTGCCTAGACGAATCTTTAAACTGGTAGTCAATTTACAAGTTGAAGCACTTTCTGTCAAAAATATCATTCTAAAGGTACTCGAAAGTCCGCCGAAAATTTCACAAAATTCCCCAAAAGACCTCGGCTAGCTTGCTCTTGGCTATAAAAAGGACTAAGCTGGTTTGAAAATGATATTCTTTTCCGAAACATTCTCTAATAGCTTTCCCGCAGCTTCCAGCTTCGAGATGGCTTTGGTCAGACGTCTCTAGTATGGTCCCGTCGGTGCCAAATTATAGACTTCTGGCGCTGGTACATTCAGATGAGATTTAGAAGACGAATGTGTCATGTCTCTCTCTCTTGAGCTAATCTCTCTCTCTCTCTCTCTCTCTCTCTCTCTCTCTCTCTCCCCCTCTCTCTCTCTCTCTCTCTCTCTCTCTCTCTCTCTCTCTCTTCCAAATCCCCGGTGGCCAATTAGCCCTCGAGAACACGAAAATGCGCACTTATTTTGCCCGTAATTTGGAGTGTTGCGTAGTCCTTGGGATGACTAATGACCCCTTGAATGACTTTTTGTCAATCAGAAAGTATAACGGGTGGGCGAGCAGGGATTCTTGAGGAATTAGACATTTTGTTAGCTGAAGGGCAAGCTAGCTGAGAATTTTGGAGATTTTACGGATTTATATTGTTGTTTTCTATGGTGAAAATGGCTAAAATAAACTCGTGAATCCTGAGAATGATTCGCCGCAATTTGGCGAATTGTTTGAACTTTTGCGGGCACAGAAATGAGGATGACGAATCGGCCACAAATCGGCCACATTTTAGCAATTTTCCAAATTGTTTACTATATTTTCTATATATAAAATTTCTTTTCTCTGATCTCTCGTCAATCTTAGACTTGAAAAATGTAAAAATAACCAATTTTGCGATACATGGAATGCGCCGATTTTCATTTCGTAATATCCAGAGTTTTCGCTGATTCGTAAAAAATGCCTTTTGGGCTGCTCGCCCAATTTTACCGTCCGCGCACCTTTAAAAACGCTCGTGATCTTAAAAAGCGTTTTTATGGCGTAATCCCTTAGAATCTCTGCTAGCTTTCCCTAGCGATTTTAACACGGCAGCGCATCGAAAAACCGCGATTGGTGGGTGGTCTAAAAATTCCCAAAAATCGCTGCTAGCTGCCAAGGCTTGGTTTTTCAATGAATGCCTGGGAAGCTTCTTTCCTCCTCAAGAATCTTTGCTAGCAGGCCACGGCATGACTTCCCTAAGAACCCCTGCTAGTTTGCCCACCAATTTTATTCTTGGACGCCTTCGAAAATCAGCATTTTATTGAGCGTCGTAATTTAATATCTTCGTGACTGAATTGTGCATTTAAAAATCGAAAATAATACATTTTCAGATCCTTGTACCCTGATGGATGTGATAGCCCTATCACAGGCATTGGCCCTTTCTCATAATCCTGTTCAACCAAATTTCGCGATAATTCGACTGCCAAAAGGATGTAATGTACCCTCATTGTATGCATTATTGGTAAGTATTGCATAATTTGGTACGTAAATACCTTTTTTCATATCGTAATCGGTTAAACTGCACCGCAAACTAGCGTAATCTAGCGTAGCTTTTTTCTAAGTTTTGCAATTTTGATTTTAAAGGGGTTGTCAAGTCGACGCAGTCTAGATTTTACCAGCGTAATCGGTTAAACCGTCAGGCAAAATAGCGTAAACTCGTGTTTTTTACGGTTATCAACCGTTTTAAAGCGGCGTGATTCTAGCTTTTCAGTGCTTAATCGGTTAAACTGCCAGGCAACTAGCAAATACACGTTAGGAAAACAGAACCTAGATTTTAAAGGGGCCCGGAAGGCAAGCGTTTTTAACGTCGTAATCGGTTAGCCGAAACATTTCTGGAATTGCTAACGAAATCGATTAGACTTCAGATCCGTGTGCCTGGCCAATGGATTTTCTTGCTTTCTAAAACCATTACAAAAAATTCCACAAACGATTTCTGCTGGCTTGCCTGTCAGTTTAACCGGTTACGCGATAAAATTGCAAAATTAGGCCAGGAAATTCGTATAAAAACGGGTTTTCAGTGCCAATTCGGGTTCGCGGATGTGAAATTCTCGGAACGGGCAGAGGGCTGGCAAGATTCGATTGGCTACAGTACCCCAACGGCCTCTTCCTCATCCACAGTACCCCCACTACGAGATACACCACAGAACGGCACACCTCTAATGACACCCCCGACAAGACTGTCGAATTCAAGTACTGGAGGAGGGAATAATGAGACTTGGGGAAGCGAGGGTACGTTTTCTACCGTAACTAGGAGTTCGGTAGTGGTCCCAAAAATTCTGTTTTTTTTTATGTTTTTAAGTCGTTTACCTGATGACACAAAATCCTACCTTATATAATTTGGTCGCGTATCTTTGTCTGTGTGTGTGTGTGCGGAGGTCAGTTTCGAGGCCTGATTTGAGGGCCTTCCCGTGTCCAGAATGCCCTAATTCTCCGTCACTTGGGGGAATCGACCCTCCTCTTTTCGATGGCGTTCTCAGAATTTCGATAAAATACAAGTTTACAAAGTTAAAGCCGGTTTTATTCATTTTTGGGGGTCCCTGAGGGCTAATTTGCATAATGCGAGAAAATACAATTTTCCTCATTCTTGCCAGTTGCACTCGCGCGTGTGGTCGGCCGGGTGGAGGGGGTCCGAAGGACCCGAGCTATTGGAAAGTCAAATTTCTTATGCAAAGGCCCAATTCCAGCGCCCAAGGCCCGCGAAGCGGGTTTTGGGCGCTGGTAAATAAATAACTAAGAAATAATGAAATAAATAAAAACGATTTTTAAAGGACCGTTGAAGGCAAAAATCGAAAAGTCGGCCTCTGCAAAAATGTTAAAATATTTAGTTTCGTAAATGTTCTTTTTGAAATGCGAAATTTCCTGGTAAAACATGCACAGGAATAATCCATACTTTTTAAAGGACCGTCGAAGCGAAGAATCCAAAATTTTCTTAATTTTTGTAAAATCGTTTTTTAGCTTTAAATATTCCGCTACCGTATCCTGGCGAGCAAGTTTTGTCTTTTTCAGAAACCACCTCGCCAGTGGAACAAAAAGCGGATATCCTTCGAAGCCCACCCACGCCTCAACGGCCTCAAACACTTCCGGAAGCGCTGGTACAGGCATTGAGTCAACCAACTGGACTACAAAGTACACCTATGGAGACACCAACCACGACAACTACTGCGCTTACAACACCCGCACACAGTTCGCGTTAGTTTTTAGCGGAATTACATGGCGTGTATGGTTATGTCCGATCTTTTCTCTCTCTCCCTCTCTCTCGCTTTCGCTCTCTCTCTCTCGGTCTCCCTATCCTCTCTCTCTCTGGGTCACTCTCTCTCTCTCTCGCTCTCTCTCGGTCTCCCTATCTCTCTCTCTCGGTCACTCTATCTCTCTCTCAGTCTCCCTATCTCTCGCTCTCTCTCTCGGTCACTCTATCTCTCGCTCTCGCTCGGTCTCTCTATCTCTCATTTTCTCTCTCTCTCTCTACCTCTCTCTCACCCTTGGTCTCTCTATCTCTCTCTCTCGCTCTTTCTCCCCTCTCTCTCTTTTTCTCTCTCTCCCGTCTCTGGACCTTTTTACATTTTAAAGGGAGCGTGTCATGTCGATTTTCATTCTTGTCGTTCGAATAACCGTGACTTTTTTCAGTGGAACTCGACGGAATGGCCTCCACTTCGACCGTCGAAGAGATCGTGAAATCAGTCCTCAGCCTCCATAAGAATTCCTTGGCGAATATGAGGACAACAGCTAGACACAGTAATGCCACATCCAATGGATACGCTAGATGTCATGTGAGTATTTATCAGAATACGGTATCCTAAAACTGCAGAATAAAAATTTTCGATACTTTTTTTTGCAACCCATTACGCGAGGTAATTCTAGAATGTCTAGTGCACTTTAGCATACCCTGAAAACAAGAGAAGTCGATACTTTAGAGCATTTTAAAGGGCCATTGAAGGCAGAGAGACTTTTGCTAATGGATTACGGCATGATTTTCCGAAACCACTAGTTGATTTCCTTTTTTTTACGTAAATAAAGGGGCCATTGAAGTGGGTATCATAACTTATCGACCTTTTCCAGCAATGTTCCCGTCTGCTGAGCACGACCTCAGGTTCTCTCATTTCTCATGCCATTTCTCACTATCCGGTCAAGAGATTCGGATGTCCTCATTGTGGATCGCAGTTTTTTAAGGTACGTTTTTTTTAATCAATTACGTCATATAAATTCTGGCGGTGGGGGAGGCCAGCAGCGACCATCTGGAAAGCTTTCTCGAGTAAAACTGACCTTAAAGGACCATGGAAGTAAAGAACGCCAGAAAATTACCACATTCTTGTAAAACACACATTACGTAATGAAATTACCGACATTCAGGCAGGCTAGCGGCGACCATTCAGGATTTTTTTTTCCTATAAAAAAGCATTATTTTTTAGAAAAGCATGTATCTGGATCACGTGAAAAGTGCACATCCGGATGAGAAAGCCATTGAACCCGTGGATTTACGGTAGGTGTCTCTCTCTCTCTCTATCTCTCTCTCTCTGTCTCTCTCTCACTCTCTCACTTTCTTTCTCCCTCTCTCGCTCTCTCTCGCTCTCTCTCGCCTCTCTCTCCTCTCTCTCTCTCTCTCTCTCTCTCTCTCTCTCTCTCTCTCTCTCTCTCTCTCTCTCTCTCTCTCTCTCTCTCTCTCGCTCTCTTTCTTTCTATCGCTCTCTCTCGCTCTCTCGCTCTCTTTCTCTCGCTCTCTCGCGCTCTCTCGCGCTCTTTCTCTCTTTCTCTCGCTCTCTCTCGCTCTCTCTATCTCTCTCTCTCTCTCTCTTTCTGTCTCTCTCTCTGTCTCCCGCTCTCTCTGCCTCTCTCTCTCTCTCTCTCTCTCTCTCTCTCTTTCTAGAACCTATCTTTTGCTTTCAGAACAGAAAACCGTGACCCAGCGAACGATGCGATCCGTTCGGAGTGGCGTCGCGTAGCCCTTGAATGTTTCCCCAGCCATTCACATCTATTCAAATCGGCCAAAACTCCGACAAGTACGCAACGATCCACCTCTATCGATTGACCCCTGCTTAACTGACTAGCAGCTAGGACTTTCATTAGCCCCACTCAAATCCCGTGATTTTCATAGCGTAATCGATTGTCTGACTGCCAGGTGGGATTTTCATGGCGTAAACTTTTGATCCGGTGGTTTTCA
Organism: Mesorhabditis spiculigera; assembly: GCA_958295435.1. Taxonomy (NCBI): domain Eukaryota; kingdom Metazoa; phylum Nematoda; class Chromadorea; order Rhabditida; family Rhabditidae; genus Mesorhabditis; species Mesorhabditis spiculigera. The sequence continues at coordinate 343,744 of CATQJA010002652.1, forward strand.
TAGCGCAATTGATTAGCTAGGATACAAATTTACCCAGATACCGTACCCTATCGCAAAATGTGATTTTTCTTTATTTATCCTCGTCGCTTTGCATTTTCATAGCGTAATTAATTGCCCACCGTAGTCAGCAGTAACGTAGCGTAATGGAATCGAAAACACCGACTCGACTTTCGACTTCCATAGCGTAATCGATTAAATGGCGTCTACCGTACCCTATTTTGTATAAATTTTATTTGTGTTCGTGCCCTATTTCTTCTTCTACCACCTCCTTTTCATGCCATAATCCCGAAGCTGTGATTTTTCGTGTGTATTTAGCTAGCGTAATCGGATAACCCTAGATAGTCGCTACAGTAACCCCGCCATCTTCTTGTCATTTTTTGCGATTTTTCCGGTTTTTCGCGTCTTTTTTGTGATTTTTCGGTGTTTTTGCGTTTCTGCTATCCAAATAATGTCCCAGAGCGAATAAAATAATTTTTAAAAACTGAAATGCTAAAAAATCGAAAATTTAAAAATTTAAAAATTCAAACTGACGCCGTTAAAAAATTAAAACTAAAAATTTTGAGTTAATTACGTTAGGTAATTTTAAATAGCTTTTTATACAATTTTTTGTAATATTGATATGTGAAAATACAAAAATCAAATATTTTCATTTTTCCAAAATTTCCACTCAAAATAAAATAATAGGAAACAATAGAAAAACACTGACCGGTATGTAAATTTGCTAAGATTCTGGAAACCAAAAAATTCATTTGGGGCGTTTTAAAGGGACATGGAAGGCTAGGAAAATCTGGGCAGGCACGAAAAACAACAGAAAAAGAGCAATTTTTGTCAAAAAAAATTCAGGGAGATTCCAGATCGATAATGGCGAGTTATAAAATATAATACAAACTACAATTTTCAGGCAAAAATAATGCTATAAAAATTTTTATGGATTTTTTAGAAATATTCGAACCTGTCATTGAAGTAAAAATACTGATGCTAGGGCAAAGTGTTTCCGGAGGAGTACTATGTACACGTAAAACTACGGCGGAATTAAATGGTATAATCGGTACAAAAAGTTGTAGCTAAAGGGAGTGGGACAATCGAATCAGTTACGCAAGGTTATTTCGTCGAAACCTGGCGTCATTTACATAGCGTAATCGATTCCCTGAGCGCCAAAAACATTTTTTAAAGGAGTTGTGAAGTCAAATTCAAGTGATTACGCCATGTATTTTGTTGAAGCCAGTAAATTTGGCAATCCATTTCATGGCGTAATCGTGTAATTCGACGTCAGAACCTCATTTAAAGGGATTATGAAGTCAAAAGTATTCGGTTACACTAGGAAATTATCGAGATCTGGAAGCTTATACATGATTTTCATATCGTAATTGATTCTCCGATCTCCAGAAAAGTATTTTAAAGAGTTGGTGAAGGCAAATCAATTGTTTACGCCATGTAATAGAGGTAGCGCCCTGCAGGGTAATCGATTACGACATAAAATTCTGGGTCTATTCCCAGTCCAACTCGACGATATTTTCCCTCAATTCGGCAAGCATTCGCGTCCCGTAGCTGTCACGGCATTTATTTTCTTTTAGGTGGTCGCGGCACATCGTCTGAAAAAAAAAATAGATTGTATTGTATTGTAAAAATTTAAAAATAGCTAAAAATCAACAAAATTGGCAATTTAAATTTTATAAACTAAAACCATCAAAATAAAACTAAAAAACCAGTTAATTTTGTAGATAAAATTTAATTAAATTAATTTGAAGCGTTTTGTCGATTTTTACCCACCTTTCTGCACTGCGTACAATTGGAGCACTCGGTGATCAGCTTACAGTAATCACACGGGGCACGGTACCAGCGGGCACGAGACCTGAAGAAGTTCAATTAAATTTGGTTAGAAAGGGCAAGCGAGCACAGACCATTTTGGAATTTTGGCATATCGCTACGCGGCGACCGGTTAGCAGAGACTCTTTGCGGAATTCGGCTTCTAAAACTGACCCGACGCAATGCAGCCAATGCCCGTTCATCTGTTCGGCTTCTTTCAATTGGCAGAGGTTCAGATTTGTCCCGATTACACAGCCATACATCTGGAAATTCGGCGTTTTAAAGGGCCGTAGAAGGCAAAATGCGTAGATTTCATGCCTTCAATAGCCCTTTAAACCAACAAAATGGGGCATTTTGGCTTTTAGAGTCTGCCAGAAACTACGAACTAAAAAAACCAACATAAAATTTCCGTTTAATGAGCCATTGAAGGCAAAATCCACATGCTTTTACGGCTTGAATAGGCCCGTAAAATAATCGAAAATTTGCAGCTAAGCTTTTACATTTTGCAGATGGTATACAAACTACCGCATTAAATTGTAAATTCCGGTTTTAAGGACCATTGAAGGGAAAATCTACCTGTGCCGGAAGTCGCCTCGACAGCTTCAACTTGTTAAAAGTCGTCTTTTCCTCATTGGCCAATCGACGGATCAACCGGACGACCACATCTTTTGCCGAATGCCACTCATCTGCTGCCAGCAAGAGTTGAAGAACTTCGGTGGCTGTCAGTGCACTAAAGGGAGGAATTGATTACGACACGATATCGTACAAAAGAGAGAACCAATTACGGCATCAAAATCAAAAAATTTGGCACCAACTTACTCAAGGTTGAGTCTCCTCATAAATTGCTCGCAAGCATCGACAATTGACGGCATTTGGTATTTGTTGGCGAGACGAAGCAGGACCGGAACGTTACGTACTGAAAATGGCGCAGTGGATAAGGAGCGTGGTTGCCAGGCGAACGACCCGGGTTCGATCCCCGGCGAGGTCAAACTTTTTGCTTTTTCGTTTTTTAAATAGTTTTTGGCTTTAACTTACCCTTAATGAGTGAGTGATCTTCAACAGCATCCAGGAATGTTTTCACATCTGAGCTCTTCTCATCTACAATCTCTCGCCCTGGTTCTTCCATTTTGTCGAAATCTTTCCCAAAGCACATAATCGAGAAGATGGGTGATAGTTGGCTCAGGTTTTCGGCGTCTGAAAAAAAATAATTTTTGGTCTTAAACAGATTCTAAATCAAGAAATCTATCACCTTTATGTTGATTAAACCAGTGAAAACTAAATTTTTCAAAATTCAAAATTTTTAATTTAAAGACATCATAAAAATTTAGATTTTGCCGCAGTTTTGTTGTGCTTTTAAGTGCTTTTAAGGGTACCTTGAAGTCAAGACAAAACGATTACGATGGGTATTTTTAAACGTTGATAATTTTAAATTTTCTAGAAGCTAAAAATTGTAAAAAAATCCATAAAAACGATTTTTCCTTAATTAACACATTACATTTGAATAAATATTAGCTAAAAATCAAAATGTTTAAAAATAAACCCACCAATATAAAAGGTCTGCTTCTGGACGATGATCTTGAATGGACGCTGGATAGGGGATTGTGAAGGGGAGGAAGAGGGGGATGAGGATACTGTAGATGAGGGTGTGGGGGAGGAGGAAGAGTATTGATCATCATCATCCACTGAAGATGTAGAATGGACAATAGAAGCTGATGCTCCACAGAATGTATCGATTGATTGGACGGCAGTAGATGAGGTTGGAGTATCTGGGCAGCATGGCTCCACGGCGTACAGGTCGGTGCCCATCTTTCTGAAAACGAAGCTTCAAAAAAAAAACCAAAAAATTCCAAAAAAACGAGTTATTGCTTCAATAAAAAAATTGATGGAAAAGTCGAATCGATTACGACATAGAAACATACGAAACACACCAAAAATTATGTATCAACTTCGCGATCAAAAACTAGAATGGAATTGAATGGATTACGCCAGGTTAATCGCATGCTAACCGTTTTTAGAAAGTTATTGGGCAAGCTAGCAGAGACCAACGGGGAAACGCCTTCAGGTCTTTTAAAGGTTCGGTGAAGTCAAAACTTACGGCCATAGACTCTCGCTTAAACGGGCCTTTAAAAGATCGCTTTCCAGATAATTACGTGGTCATAGGCTACGATACGCAACGCCTGGTAGAGTAGCAAGGGCAAAAAAAACCCGAGTTTCCATGCACTAGAAGGGCAGAAAATGACATTTTGGAATTCTGTGGCCCGCGATTTGGTCAGCTTTTAAAGGCCAGTCTTCAAAGGTACTGACGCAGTTTCCAGCCTTCAATGGCCCTTGAAAAAGCGGGGGAATCCCCTAGAAATTGAAGCAATCGGACCTTGGGGGCTACGGTGCAATCCACTGGACGTCATTAGGAATGGAATGTAGCGAATCGGATTCCGTGCAAGCAGAAGTGGCGGGGGTGTGGTCACTTCCCTGGCCCTTCCAAAAAACCTGGGAACTTCCATTAGTGTGTTGACATATGGCTCGAATATCTCTCTCTCTCTCTCTCTCTCTCTCTCTCTCTCTCTCTCTCTCTCGTTCTCTCTTTCTCGCCAGGGGATTCCCCCGGAAATGAAATAACAAAATGTCATCCGCCCAGCGAATGTCGGATCAGATTTCAAGACGCCTAGAGAAAATTCCGGAATCCGAGACGATACTCTCTACGCACGGCTTGCAGAACTTGCAAAAAACTAGGGGGAACTAGAGAACGGGAGCAAAAGAGGAGCCAGAATACAACATTTTAAATGGACGTGCAAGTCTAGGATTCTTAGGATTCTTCTTGGCCTTGCCGCGCCGAGACACGCAACGCGCACGCCATTTTTTGATTGGCCTGAAAACGAGTGAAAAACGTTCAAAAATCGTAAAAAAGTATTTTAAAGGGCGCGTAACACTCGAGTATTCTCGCGGAATTTTGCCCACTCGATTCCTTTACGAAGAGATTTTCCAGAATTGATCCCTAAGGCCCAGAAATCGCTTTTAAATGGAACGTGACAGCTCAATTTTCATGGTAAAAATTGAAAAATCACTAACATTGTTCGAAAAAATAGGTTTAAAGCGCCGTACAAGAATGACTATAGGTTTTTTTGGTTATAGACCAGATTTATCAATTTTCCACGCAACGCGCACGCCGCTTTTCCACTGCGTGATCGATTCGGACCCGTTAAACTCCGACAAGCGACGTGACTCGTTGCGTGTTGCGGCGCCGCAGAATCCATAGAGAATCCATAACCAGCAAAATCCATAGCCCTGCCTTGCCGCTCCCTTTAAAAACGAAGAGCTCCAAGTAATCGATCAATGAACTCGAAATATCGATTTTCAAGGTCCATCGAAGGCAAAAATAGCTCCAGACTGGTCGGATTTTACAAGTGCGCACTGAAAAAATTCAAAGAACCGTTCGGAATTCGATCCGCCTCAGAGCAAAAATTGAAAAAACCGATCGGAACACGACGAATCGAGGGGATCGAGAAGACTAGACGATACGGTGGGGATAGGGAGCGAGAGAGTGGGGGACGGGAGGAGGGGGCAGAGAAAGAGAGCAGAAAAAAGGGGATGAGAAGCTCTTGGAATTGAGGGGGAGGCCAGCGCAGGGTCAAAAACTCTTCAAACTTTCTGAGGAAGGGGAGGAGGGTGGGTAAATAGAGGGAGTGAGAGAGAGTGAGAGAGGCAGAGAGCGAGAGAGGGAGCGAGAGAGTGAGCGAGAGAGAGTGTGAACGTGTGAGAGGGAGAGAGCCGAAGTGTAAGCGAGAGTGAGAGAGACATAGAGCGAGAGAGAGCCGAAGTGTGAGAGAGAGAGAGAGTAAGACAGAGAGCGAGAGTGAAAGAGAGAAAGAGAGCGAGAGAGAGTGAGTGAGCGAGAGAGTGTGAACGTGAGAGAGAGAGAGAGAGAGAGAGAGAGAGAGAGAGAGAGAGGGATAGAGAGAACGACGCAGAGACAAATTCCCAAAAAGATCAAAGCTAAAACAAACAGATCTGCGCTCTTTCCGGGGGTGCAAATTGTGATAGATGGCGACTACATTGCACTGGGAATTGACGTCGATTAGATGTGGAGGCTGATCTCGTGGGTAGAAAGGAGGGATTGCAAAGAAAAGCTTCTGCAGAGTGGAATGTGCACTGATCTCTTGGAGATTGAAGGGATACGGTAACCTCTGATCTGAAGGAGAAATTCATCAAAACATAGGGCAGGCTAGCAGTTATTCTTCAGGAATTAATTGGGTAACTAGCAGAGATTCTTAGGGAATAGCCAGGGCAGTCTAACAGAGACAATTAGGGCAACGGGAAGCTGTCTAGCCAAGATCTTTCAGGAAATTCAAGGCAGACCAGCAGCGGTTCTTGGAGGAATTCGGTGAGGGGCAGGCTAGCAAAGATTCTTGCAGTTTTTTGGCCAAACAAAATATAATGAGAATAGCAAACTAGCGGACATTTTTAAGGAATTCTAGGGCATACCAGCCAAGCTTTTTGGCGATTTTTAGGGCAAACTAGCAGCGTTTCTTTGCGGAAACCGTTTTTCGAAATGAGCATAGTTTGTTGTATTTGCTTTTGAAGCCAAGGAATGGTCTGGAAGGTCGAGTGGGACATCATGGCAAATGGGGGTTCCGGGTGGACGAGAAAAGAGAGGGAGGGGGCAGGCTAGCAGAGAACTTTTGAGAAATGAGCAAAGAGAGGCAGAGCCACATTTCGCCATTTTTTGGAGCAAGAAAACGGGCAGCTGTTGCTCGGGAAAGGGGAAAATGAGATGGGAAGCAGAAAAGAAAAAGGAAAGACGTCAAGCGCTGGAAAGTGATCCTAACGTTCCTAAAGGATCTCTGCTAGCTTGCCTTGGAAAGTAAGAGTGCGTTGATAAAAATCTGGCACTGGCAGCCAGGTTGTTGAAAACAGTAAAAATTTAGGATTTCCTAAAGAATCTTTGCTAGTTTGACAGCAGACCCGGAAATGAATCAACGCCACGGGACAATGCAGACAAAATCCTGAGAAACGGGACGAGAGAGACCGAAGAGAGAGAGAGAGAGAGAGAGAGAGAGAGAGAGAGAGAGTTAGTGAGAGTGAGAGTGAGTGAGAGTGGGAGAGAGAGGAGGAGAGTGAGAGAGCGAGAGGGAGTGAGAGCAAGTGAGGGAGCGAGAGAGAGAGTTAGTGAGAGTGAGAGTGAGTGAGAGTGGGAGAGAGAGGAGGAGAGTGAGAGAGAGCGAGAGGGAGTGAGAGCAAGTGATGGAGCGAGAGAGAGGAGGGATAGTGAGAGAGAGTGAGCGAGAGAGCGAGAGAGAGCGAGAGAGAGTGAGGGAGAGTGCTAGGGTGATAGCGTGCGAGAGAGAAACCGGTAAAAACCTCTTAAATATAGATCAGCTGCCAGGCAGACAAGCAAAAAATGACAAAAAATAATGGCCATCCTATGGAAGACAAAAGCCCCAAATGGCTGGAAATCTTGTGGGGAAATGCGTTCCAGATGGGAGACTAAAGGAAAAAGGTCCAAAACAATGGCTGTCGACGCTGAAGCGGTGCGTAGATTGCCTGAAGCCTGAGTGTTTTCGTCAACCAGGAATACGGTCACGCAGCAGAGACCGTTCGGGAAATGATTTTTGGACGGGCTCTTTTTCATAACGTAATCGATTACGCTACTAAAACTATTATGAGCCGAACATCGTTTTTTTGGTCAGCGGCTCGGTTGTAGAAAGCAATTTCGACGCGTAATCGATTACAGAGATTCTTGGAAAACGCAAAAATGAGGAAAATAAAGTTACTATAGCGCTTGATGCCGCAAAAAAAGCTAAATGCACCGATTTGTATGTTTCTACAGTAATCGGTTAGGCACTGCATTTAGAAAAAAAAGCGGGAAATGGTCTAGATCGCCTCCAATGCATTCCTTCGGTTTAACTAGAATTTGGTTGGGAATCGATTAGCGATAATCTTATGTAAGTTTTAAGTCCATTATCTCGTATATTTTTTATTTACTAGCGTAATCGGATCCGGCCTAACTATTCAAGGCAGGAAAATGGGCTCAAAATTGTATCAAGCCCTTATACGCCAGTTAGATAACAAAATGAGCCAATTGCCAGCCGCTTTTTACTGTCGTAATCGATTTCCAGGAATTTTGAAGGAGGAAAAATCCCAAATAAAGTCAATAAAATGCATAAAAACCGCGTTTATGACGAAATTGGGTCCGCAATTTCTCCGGAATACAATAATGCTATAATCGATCTTTTTAATATTTTATATAGCCGTCAGCTAATAATAATTTCGGGTATAATCGGTTTGGAACAACAAAAAAAGGCGGGTGGCACGTGAGCTAACCAGCAGGGGGAGCGAGAGAGAGGGTGGAGCTTATCTATGGCCACGAGATTCACTCGAAAAAAAGGAAGAGAAAGAAAAAGGGGTGAGCAGATAGGTGAGAAATGGAAGCGCCAGCATGCAGAAATTGCTTCCAAAATGACCGAGATAACCATCGCAGCAGAGGCGTCAGAAAAAAACAAAGAAAAATAGAGAAGCGCGAAACGGAGCGGAGAGTTTTTCGGAAAACAGTTTGGTCGGACGCCTGATTTTTCTATCGTAATCGAGTACGGCTCAAAAATTGGAATTTCGCAACAGCGAAAAATTTGGGCAAATACCGTTTTTCCAGGATTAATAAATCAATTTTTAGAAAATTGTCAGGCGCAAGAGAGAGAGAGAGAGAGAGAGAAAGAGAGAGAGAGAGAAGATCATTCGGGAAAATTGTCGAACGTCTGATTTTCCTCTCGTAACCGCTGATGCATGTGTATTCCAAGCAATTTTTTTGATAAGCAGAAAATTCGAAAAAAACCGGATTTTCGCGAATTAATCGAACAATTTTTCATAATATTCCAGACTCTTAAACGACTTTTTATCCCTTGATTTTGATGTCGTAATCAGTTGCACTGCGTCATTTTCTTGACCTGGATGCCATTACTCTAAAAAAGGAAATATTTTCGAGGAAACTAGCGTGAAAAACTGACCCCAAAATCCCTCGTCCCACACCTAAATACCCAAATATTCGGTTACGGTAGCAATTTCCATATTCAATCTGGCCACCAGACTGCCCAAAAAAGCAAAATATATTCAGAATGGACAGCGGATTGTGGTGGAAAAAAGAGAGCGGCTCCCCCAAGCGGAACACCCCCCAATTTCCTTATTGTCTTCTTTTTTCTCCCCCTTTTCTTGGGCCGTTGGGTCCCGCCACGATTTTTTTCGGCCCGTGCCTCGAATATTTCTGGAATATTCATAAGGGAACGGCCCCTCCCTCTCCCGAAAATAAATATTTGATTTTCAAATTCGGTCAAAATGGGCGGCTGGAAAATCGGAGATCGCGAAAAGTGGTGATTTTAGTTGAAAAATACTAGGTAATTTTCTAAAAGCTGGTTTAAAGGGATAGACGAGGCGAGGCTTTGAATTTATTGGCAGGGGGCTCTTTTCCACTATCGGGGGAGGGACGATAATTTTTAGGAATAGTGTAGAAATGCCTAGTAACTTAATAGCAAGTACGTAAAAAATGGAGTTGACGGACAGCAAGTTTCTGGTCGAAGTGATGGAATATTTGCCTTTCTAGTCCCTTTAAAGCAATAGCTCTCATTTCTATTGAGTACCATTAGCACGCACGAGCCACACAGAGATTTCTAGGAACTATCGGATGGGGGTGGACCCTCAAAAAGTCTCTCTTTCGCCCTCTCTCACTCTTCTGCCTCTCTCTCTGCCTCTCTCGCGCTCTCGATCTCTCTCTCACTCCCTCTCTCCCTCTATGTCTCCCTTGCTCCTTCTTCCTCTCTCTCGCTCTCGCTCTCTCTCTCTCTCTCTCTCCCTCTCTCTCTCGTTCTCTGTGACTTTCTCGATCTCTCACGCCCTCACGTTCTCTCGCTCTCGCTCTATCACTTTATCTTTTTCTCTCTCTCTCTCTCTCTCTCTCTCTCTCTCTCTCTCTCTTCCAAAGCGTAGGTCAAGCCGTGTTAGTTGATGGCCCGGGTCTGTCGTGAGAGTTGAGAGTTTGTTATTTGATGTTAGCCGCCACCTTCCTTCCTTTTTCCTTCCTGCGTGCGTCGTCTATCTGTCTGTCTCCACTTCAGACACAGACATACACAAAAAATAAAGCCCAAATAGCACTCGATGCGTGCGAACTGGCAGTCAGTTCAACGTTTACGCACATTTATGGAGAATTTTTAGAGATTTTTGGGATCAACGATGGCCCGGAATTATATGGCGTAAACAGATAACCTTCAAATTTCGAAAGGCAAACTAACAGAGATCCTTTGCAGCTTGGTGCCAAAAATGGAGTGTAGCTGAAGCGGGGCAAGCTAGCAGAGGTTCTTTGAAGGAGTGTATTCGATTACGTAATGAAAATTGCGGGAATCGACCGCTATTTTTGGCTAGGTCTCGACAGCTAGGCGCTACTCTAAAGCTCGGTTCGAAAAGGTTTTAATTTTTCGTTGTGGTTTGTGGGCTTTTAAAAATATAAAAGTATTTTGGCGTCTTAAGGAGTTGTCGATGCCTAGTCAGCTCAAGGGGTCGATTCAGGTGCTTCCTGGTGCCTTTAGAGAACCTGGATAGGGGACGCAAAATAAAAAGAGCAGGAGCGGATAAGACAAACATAGCTGCGCGCATATAAATGTGATCTAGTTTAGGTCAACTAGCAAAGATCATTGGGGTAAGATCACGACTTTAAGGAGCCATCAAATTCAACACAAAATTTACCGTTTCCGGACGAATTTCAGCCAGCCGATGAAACCGACGGCCAGTGGGCAAGCTAGCAGAGCCCATTGAGGAAACCACGAAATTTCAAGGGTCATTGAAGGCAGAATTTCACCTGGCGGAGAGGATTTTCGAAAGGATGAGTGGCAAAATGTGAGTATTTTTGTGGGATCACATGGGTCCACGGGTAAGGTTAAGCGTTTCGTGGTGGTGGAAGAGGGCTCTTCGTTGAAGTGAGGGGCAGTTTTTGGACGAGAGTGAGAGAGAATGAGAGAGAGAGGCAAAAAAAGGGTTTCGAGTGCCCAAAACCCCCCACAAAAAAGAGGTGCGAATGGTGGATGTGTGGACGGGTAAATAGAGAACACCACAGCAGAGACTGTAGCACAGAATCGGCTGTTTCTCGCTCTCTCTCTCTCTCTCCCTCTCTCTCTCTCTCTCGCCCCATTCACGAAATGTGGGCCCATCGGAAGGAGGGAAGATTGTCTTTGGACGCGATGAACTATTGGTGGATAGCAAAGTTCATTTCGGAATTTGGGCTATGGCAAGCTGGCAGAGACCATTTTGGAATTCAAGGCAGACGAGCGGAGGTCTTTTAGGAAACTACCAGCCAAGGCTGATTGCAAAAAGGGCAAGCTAGCAGGGATTGCGTTTTTGCTTTTTTATAGATTTAAGGGCCTGGCAAGCTAGGCACTTTAATAGCTCACTGGGTGCCAATTTATCAATTTCCTAACGCAGGGCTGGCTAGCGGTGTTAATTTGGGGATCATAGCTTTGAGCAATTTGAGTAAATTACCAAAAATGACTTGGTTAGATGGTTTTACTAGCAGCAGGCTAGCAAAGAAACTTTGGGGAAATTGCTCGACCGTCTGGCAGTAAATCAAAGAAAGCAAAAAGCGTAGCAACAGAGGAAATTTGCGGAAAGCTGAATGATGATATTTTGGGGGCTTTTAAGAGGAGCGTTTTGAAATGCTGACGCGTTCGAGTAGGCTGGAAGTTGGACGGGGGGGGGGAAGGAGTGAAAGATGGGCCATTGGGGAATAGAGAGAGAGAGAGAGAGAGAGAGAGAGAGAGAGAGAGCGAGCGAGAGAGCGCCAGTGAGCGAGAGAGAGAGAGAGAGCGCGCCAGTGAGCCAGAGAGAGAGAGCGCTAGTGAGCGAGAGAGAGAGCGAGAGAGAGCGTGAGAGAGAGCGAGAGAGAGCTAGAGAGAGAGAGAGAGAGAGAGAGAGAGAGAGAGACAAATGTCTCTCCAGTCCCTAAAGCACACCTCAAAATAACATACCAGGAACTCTAAAAACCAAAAAAACCTATAGGTTGTTGCCGCATCTTCCCTTGGGATCTTTGCTAGACTGCCTTCCGGGTTTCCAAAGTGATCTCTGGCTGTCAGTTAGAAAAATTCAAGGCCTGGTGAAGCGGTAGGATCCGAAAGGATCTCTGCTAGCCTACCTGGAACGCAAGTGACCTCCGCTAGTTTCCTGGATTTCTAATCAACTTTGCTAGCCTGCCTCTCGGATTCCTCTGGCGATCTCTGCTAGTTGACCTCCCAAATTTCCCTAAAGACCGCTGCTGGTCTACCTTCTTAAAGTTCTCAAAAAAATCTGCCTGGCCCATCGCACCGATCTTTCCAAGGGCCTCTGCTAGTTGACGTCGCAGAATTTCGCCAGGGATCTCTGCTTGCCTGCCTGCCAATTCTTCAAAATTCGCGAAAATTTGCGTGTCAAAAGCCAAAATACTAGCATCTGGATCGCACCTTGTTGACATGGTTTCGAAAATGGTCGACTCGACCGTGTTGATGGTGTTATTTGAATGGGGTCGAGTGGAGGGGGAGGGGGTGGTTTGGCATGAGGGCCAGATGACTGGAAACATGCCAAATGGACGACATTACCGAAGGGGAGGGGGGAGAAGTGGGAAAGAAACGGCTTTTGGCTAGGTGCCAAGTCATGAGAATTCCCTAAAAATACCGTAACCCACCCGTACTGGAACGTTCGTTGACGTGCGGCAAAAATTTTGGCGAAAACATAGGACGAGAAGGGAGGCAGGCTAGCAGAGTTTGTTTGGGGAACTTATCGAAATCGCGAAAAAACCGACGTGCTTCAAAAATTCGAATCGTACCACAGCGAGGCATCGGAATTCCGCAAAGGATCCCTGCTAGTTTGCCTTCTTTTAAGTTAGAATTCATGAAAACCGTTGAATGGCAACTCCAGCTCCGCGATGATCTCTGCTAGCTTGCCCATGACATGAGGGAGCTTTTCAGATTAACGATCCCCGGGTTTTCTGCCGATCTGCGCCTCAAAAAATCTCTGCTAGCTTGCCCTAGGGCCTGGACGGGCTCCGAGTAGAATTTATATTCCTAAATGCTCTCTGCTAGTCCACTCGAGTTGTTTTTAAAACGTGTTTATGGATCCCAAAGAACTTTGGATAGCCTGTGCCATTGCGTTAGCGGCTATGCTAGGGTCTGCTATCCTAAAAAATCTCTGCTAGCTTGCCAACGTGCCAAGTAGTTTTAACATTTTTCTGGATCTTCAAGAATCCCTGCTAGCTTGCCTTGCTGCGCCAAAAAATTGAATCTTTCATTTCCAGGGCCAATTTTTGGCCTCTTCGATCCGACGGTTCCGGATATTTTTTTGCGCTTTGCAGGGCGTAGCGGTATAAAGGTTAAGATCAAAGAGATCCCGTCGAGAATGAGGTAGGGTTTGTGCTGATCGGCGGCTAAAAATAGGGAAAATAGAGGACGGGAAGGTGTGAAGTGAAGGGGGACACTCGAGGAATCAGAGACCTCCCCACCACTCTGACGATCAGCACAGTACGCACAATTACTCTTTACGCACGGGGATAGCGCCAAAAATACGAAAAATCGAGAAAATCGAAAAAACGCAAATAGAAATGAATAATACGAGGCAATATTTGGAAGCTTAAGAAAGCCGCTCAAGCTAGCGCCGCAGACCAAAAGAAGAGGCCAGTCTTCAATTTTTTTTAAGTCAATCAGGCATATTTCAAACTCTGTTTTCAAAAGGCCATACTGTCATTATTCAGATTATTCAGATTGTTGTTCAGACCAAGGATTTTTACGAAAAGCCCAATTTAAAGGGATGAGGACGGCATCTGTTGAACCCTTCCTCGCAGTCCAACGACAGCTTTTTCAGGGCCGTTTGTGAAGACACAGCTTGGATAACCAGTTCAATTGAGTTTTTTGAGAAAAAAGCCTGCCCTTTCGTATGAAAAATGCCGAAAATCGCGCAAAAAAATTTGCGAGATTTCGAAAATCGGTTGAGTTGCTGGAGCCGCCTTTCCGAAAACTTGCGGTAGATACGTAAAGCTGAAAATCGTACATGACTGCGGTCCGCTAAAGGGGGAGGGGAGGTATTTTTCGGGACACCCTGAACTAGGAGGCGATTTTTTAGAGGAAACACGGTACTCGAAGCTCAAAATCTCGAAATCGCACGCTTTCGGACATAGTCCGTAATTCCGTATGACCGTAAATTGGTGTGTTTCGTTTTTCGCATTTTTGCAAATAACTTGGTTCGCGGGTGGGCTTTTTGCGATTTGTTTTGGATTATTGGTCCCATTTCGATTATTTCCAACATTTTAAGTGGTTTAATGAACGAAATTAAGGGTGGAGATCTTGAGAACCATCTCCTTGGCCTTACACAGCTTTTGCGGCAAGTTGTCTCCCACGCAAATTATTTGGTGTCATTTGTATTGGTACGTAACCAAATTTTACCGGAACTATACACGAGGTTTTAGGGTACAAACATTTACGTGCTGCAAAAACATCAGGTGACATGTTGGTTTGGTTTTCTGGCGTACCATACGCAGAATTTCGCGGCTATCTTGGAATTCTACTTCAGCGTTGGACGAATCGCGAGATCGCAGACGTCTTACGTTCATTCCTGGAACTTGACAATGTTTGGCAGATGTTGCGCCCCAAGCGGCGCCTATCGGGAGTCTCCTCCGATGCACTAACGAGAGCCTGATAGGCAGGCAGATGCGCATGAAGATGTGATAAAGCCTGCAGTTACGAATATTTTTGTGATTTGCTTGTTCAGGCTTTCCATTTTTTTCAGCCCATTTTTTAGCTCACTAACAATATTTGTCAATTTTTCTTTTTGATTTTTCCTTGCATACCGTATATCGAATTTCAGATTTATTCAACCAATTTCAAACAGTTGCGCTATGAAAATTTCTTAGCGGCCAAGATATTGCAATACATGTATTTTCTGGCATACAGTATACCGAATTTACTTGTTATTAACAAATTTCAAGCAGTTACGCTCGTAAAAATTGTTGCTAAGGTCCAAAAAAGCAGGTAATCTTTTTATTGAGTTTCCTGGCGTACATTAGAGAAAATTTGAGCGTTATTTAATAATTTAGAAATAGAAACGTGAGAAATTTTTTTTATGGGCCGGCGAGAGCCAAGAAATTCGAATTATGCCTTTCAGTACACCGAATTTCAGCGGTATTGAACAAATTAGAAACAGTTACGCTATGAAAATTTTTTAGGAGCCAGCGTCCGCTAAGATATTTCTATTTATGTCTTTTTTGGCGTACAGTAACCCGATCTTGACGTCATTTAACAAAAAAAACCGTTCCGCTATGAAATCTCGGATTTCTGTCATTTCTGGCCTACAGTACACCCAATTTCGGCGTCAGTTATTCAATTTCAAGGCAATTCCATATTCCAACTGGTCTACAGCCTTTCCGTGTCCAAGCCCCAACCAAGTGTGCCTAATATCATGCCCCCATTCCCCCCTTTCCCCTCCCTTCCTAGTGTATACGTGTGCGTGACCTTGCGTGTCCGTGTCACTCCCTCTCTCCCCGCTCTCTCGTAATGCGTCACTGCCTTCCCCCCATTCCCCCCTTCCACCCCTCACTCTTCCCGCCCGTACGGATCGATGCGTCGCCCTCACGCAACACAGCCCCCCGACCCGCACCACACACATACAGCCCACAGCCACGCCATCACCCCCCGCCACCACCGCCGCCGCCGCCAAGCAGCCAGTCAGCCCCACAGCCCGACCAACCACCACGCAACGATTTTTGACGGGCTTATTTTTAGCGTATAGCTTCGTTCGTTTTAGCTTAATTTCGATGGATTACCGTATCAAAATATCGACCGGAACACTTTTTAGCGCCCAAAATAAGCAAAAATTAGCGGAAAATGATATTTTTTGAAGCCTTTTGAAGTCGTTTGAAGCTGTAAATTTAGCATTTAGCTTCGTAATGCCATTACTTTAAACGCTTACGGTATGAAAAACATCGAAGAAACGATCACGTTTCGCCAAAATGACTGAATTTGCTGAAAATAAGCGATTTTTCAATCTTTTTAGCTGTAACTTTACGGTTTAAACTCGAAAATTTGCTGTTTTTTAAATGTTGATACAATTATGGTGTGAAAAACCCCACGGAAGCATTTTTTAGCGTCGAAACTGACTAAAATTCGCTGAAAATAAGCGATTTTTGAAGCGGTTTCGCTGTAATGTAGCCAGTCAGCCCCGAGCCCGAGACCACGCAACGATTTTCGACGGGCTTATTTTTAGCGCATAGCTTCGTTCGTTTTAGCTTAATTTCGATGGATTACCGTAACAAGATATCGACAGGAACACTTTTTAGCGCCCAAAATAATCAAAAATTAGCGGAAAATGATACTTTTTGAAGCCTTTTGAAGTCGTTTGAAGCTGTAAATTTAGCATTTAGCTTCGTAATGCCATTACGTCAAACGATTACGATATGAAACCATCGCCTTTCTCTATTTTTCGCGCACAAAAGACCAAAGTCGACAGAAAAACGACGACTTTCCAAGCCGTTTAGCTGTAACTTTACGGTTTAAATCCGAAAATTTGCTATTTTTTGAAATTTTGATACGATTATGGTGTGAAAAGCCCCCAACGGAAGCATTTTTAGCATCGAAACTGACTAAAATACGCTGAAAATAAGCGATTTTTGAGTTGTTTTGCTGTAGTTTTAGGTTTTTTGAGTTCGAAGGTGTGCGGTTTTTAAATTTTGATACGCGTACGGCATGAAAAACACCGCCAGGGCAGTTATTTAGCGCCCCCAGCGGCTTGGCTAACAGACCAACGCTTTTTCAGGCCGTTTAGCTGTAAGTTTACGTTTTAAATTCGAAAATTTGCTGTTTTTGGTATTTTGAAACGGTTACGATATACAAAACACCAACGCTATGTTTTTTCTTCACCAAAGGGTCAGCGAAAATCAGATTAGATTTTGAAGCCGTTTCGCTGTAGTCAGCCCCGAGCCCGAGACCACGCAACGATTTTTGCCGGACTTATTTTTAGCGTATGCTTCGTTCGTTTTAGTTTAATTTCGATGGATTACCGTATCAAAATATCGACCGGAACACTTTTTAGCGCCCAAAATAATCAAAAATTAGCGGAAAATGATATTTTTTTGAAGCCTTTTGAAGTCTTTTGAAGCTGTAAATTTAGCATTTAGCTCCGTAATGCCATTACGTCAAACTATTACGATATTAAAAACATCGAAGAAACGATCACGTTGCGCCCAAAAGGTAGCATTTGCTAAAAATAAGCGATTTTTCAATCCGTGAGCTGTAACTTTACGGTTTAAATCCGAAAATGTGCTGTTTTGGAAATTTTGGAAACGATTATGGTGTGAAAAGCCCCCAACGGAAGCATTTTTAGCATCGAAACTGGCCAAAATTCGCTGAAAATAAGCGATTTTTGAGCGGTTTTGATGTAGTTTTAGGTTTTTTGAGTTCGAGGATGTGCTGTTTTTTAAATTTTGATACGATTACGGTGTGAAAAACACCACCAGGACAATTATTTAGCGCCCCAGCGGTCGGATTTGGCTAACAAACCAGCGCTTTTTCAGGCCGTTTAGCTGTAACTTTACGTTTTAAATACGAAAATTTGCTGTTTTTGGTATTTCGAAACGGTTACGATATGCAAAACACCAACGCTATGTTTTTTCTTCACCAAAGGGACAGCGACAATCAGATTAGATTTTGAAGCGGGTTCGCTGTAATGTTGCCAGTCAGCCCGGAGCCCGAGACCACGCAACGAGTTTTGATTGGCCTAGTTTTAGCCACTCGCTTTTTAAAGCCAATATTTTAAGCGATTACGGTATGAAATTCCCCCTACCCTCCAAAAAAAAAAACAAACAATTATTTAGCGTTAAAGGGATGCCGACGGCATAGTCAATCGGTTACGCGCTGGAAAGAAAATGTCTCTGCGCCTCTCCCCAGGGCGCGCTCTCTGCCCTGTTGGCTACTTGCCAATTTGTTGATGGGGGGGGGGGGGATCGACACATGCCGTCGGCAGCCCTTTAAAAAGGCAGCTCCAAATTTGAATTTACTTTTGAAATTGCGAGATTTCCGCGCCTATATGGATTTCGTATATGAAAAACCGGGCGTCCGTAATTTGGAGCGTGAAGAGCATGAAGCGTCGGATCTCTCATAGCCAATCAAACAGGCCAAAAACGGCAATGTGCCGGGAGGGACGTAGCGGGCGCCAAAAATGTCAAGCTCTTATAACTTTTTCAAACCGACTTAATATCGAAAACCCAATACCAAATACTGTAGAGTCGAATTTTACGGTTCGAATGATACCAAAGACAGCAAATTAGCCCTCCCAATATACCACTTTCCACAAAGTCGCCAACCAAAATCGCCTTCGTTTCGATACTTTTTGAATTCAGTTTTCTTGGAGCTTGGTATCATTGGAATCGTCGTGTCCCATTCTACAAAGTTGGATATAGCTTTTTTTAAGGTTCCCTTTATTTTCAAAGTTATAAGGCTTCGAAGTTTTGGCCCCATACATTTTCTTGACGAATGGAGCGTCGCGTTGCTTAGGCCCCTATTGCCGCAATTTATGGGCGTGGCTCTATAAAAATGAGGTTTCTGAATTTTCCAGTTTTTTGGAAAGCCTTTCAATCAGAATTCGTGAAAATCTAGTTTTCTAAGAGGTTTACTTGTGTCTGTTTTTGCAAAAATGTACTTCGTATTTCTTAATTATGCTACATCCCTTTATCCTTGTCCGTCTGTCTGTTTTTTGCTATTTACTTATTTTCCTTGATTTTTCATGCGATTCGATGACTTTACTTAATGTTTCGTGATTGCAGGAAAATGCTGAAAAACGAGTACTCGGGCACCCGAAGGAAGCGCTCCTACATCCCGCAATTCAAGGTCCGCCTCGCCGAGCTGATCCAGCAATACCCGGTGCTCTATCAGAAGAGTATCCCCTGGGAGCAAAAGGTATCCAAATTTAATTAAATTATGTTGTATACGATTACGCGATGCATTTATTTTTAGCAGATTTTCAGCGCAAAACGAATGCGTAATGCAAAAACGCATACGCCACGTTAGAGACCCAGTTTTATGCGATTAGAAAAAGTCGTTTTTCAGCACGAATCGCCGACGGAATGCTGGACGAAAATCGCGCAGACGATGGCCAGGGAATTCGAGATGCCAGGCAGCACGAAAAGTGAGCGATTTTCGCCTGGAGCTTTCTCCCGAAATTCACTGAGGGGTTCCTGATCGGCAAAAACGCCTAGTATTTTGATAAATTCTTAAAAAACACACTTTTTTGCTCATTTTCACGCTCGGGATTAGCTTTGGCAAAGTTATTGATGAAGTCAGTAATACGTTTTAGACGATCAACGATTAAACAATCGATTATTACAAAATGCCTGAAAACCCTATAATTTTTTTTTGCAGCAATCGTCTCCGAGCTGATCTATCTGTGGCGAAACCTGCGCGATCAGCTGCGCCATCACCGAAAGTTGGCCGAGAGGAAGGTGAGCTTTAAACAGTTTTTTTAATAGCTTATAATTTGATTTAATGAAATAAACAAGCCTTTTCCAGAGCGGCCAGACCGGTGAGGACCCCTATGACCACATCCGGCGCTGGGAGTTCTTCGAGGCGCTCAGCTTTTTGAATGAGGAGATGGAAAGGTGGGGGCTTTAGCGAACAGTCCTGTCAAATTTCCGGGGTTTTTTTTAGCGGAATCCTCATAGTTTTCTGCATGTCTTTGCTTTTTGTTAAAAAGCCCTTTTCTTGAAATTTTTCTCAAAAACGGGAAACTCCGAGACTCGCGAGTTTTTTCGATTTTTTCCAGTTTTAAACTTCAAATTTAACTCAAAAATTGCCGATGAAACCCCGAATCTAAATCTATTATGGAATTTTTGTTGTTATTTTAAGAATTTTATTTACAGCTTATCCTTTTCAGAGAAACGACGCCCGGTGCAGCCGGAAAAGTGGCGAAGGTGCCAATTCGGGATATTCTCAATAGGTATATTCAAGTTTTAAAGCTTTATCGATCAATTTAGCATGCCGAATCCGGAATCGGAAGATGAGGGAGGAGACGAACCTGAACATCTCTTCAGTCTCAATGATATTCTGATGGGGAATTACAAGGATTTGGATGAGAGCAAGATATCCCCATCGAATACCAGCAGCTTTGAGATGCCTGGTAAGGAATTCGGGGAAAGAGAGGGCATGCTAGCAGAGATTCTTTGAGGAATTGGAGGGGATGGACGGGGGTAGGCTAGCAGAGATTATTTGAGGAATTGAGGGGATGGACGGGGGCAGGCTAGCAGAGATTATTTGAGGAATTGGAGGGGATGGAGGGGCAGGCTAGCAGAGATTCTTTGAGGAATTGGAGGGGATGGACGGGGGTAGGCTAGCAGAGATTATTTGAGGAATTGGAGGGGATGGACGGGGGCAGGCTAGCAGAGATTCTTTGAGGAATTGGAGGGATGGAGGGGGCAGGCTAGCAGAGATTCTTTGAGGAATTGGAGGGGATGGACGGTGGCAGGCTAGCAGAGATTCTTTGAGGAATTGGAGGGGATGGACGGGGGGCAGGCTAGCAGAGATTCTTTGAGGAATTCGGATAATGCAATGTTTTGAAAAATGTTTTTTTTAGAAAGCAGCGATGCGGCTAGTTTGCTGAAGGAATGGGGAGGAGAGGAGAACGAGGTACACAATATTCAAATTAATCGATTTGTATGTTTTTAGCTGAAGCCGCTTTTCGTGAAAAACGACGATCCGCCAACACCCCAACACCAACCGATGGTGCCAAAGAAAAAAGCGCGGATGAGTATGCCGAGTTTTCGAGATGATTCGCCCCTGGCTGCGCCTGCCATCGGTGCGTTTTTCGAGATGTTTCGGAGAGCTAGCAGACACCATTTGTGGAAATTCTGCGATCAGGACTGCTTGGGGCGAGCTAGCGGGAAAAGTTTGCGGGAAAGAAGCTGGTAGAGTTGCCCGTCTAGACTTTGCGATGGCAAGCTAGCAGAGACCGTTTACGGAAAGGGTCAGACAGGCAGGCTGGCACAAATCACTTGCGGAAGGTCTACCCTCAAGTTACCAGGCAGGCTAGCAGAGTTCCTTGAGGACAGCTAGAGCCAAATGTCAGAAGTTATTTGTGGAATCGGTGAATTCCTTGAGGAAACGGCTTGGCAGGGTAGCGGAGTTTCTTTGCGGAAACCGCTTGATCGTGATCAACTAGCAGTGATCATTTGGGGAAATTGCCCGTAACGGGCAGGCTTGATCGGCGCGAGAAATTAGCTGCTAGAATTCGACCGGACAGGCGTGCAGATATTATTTGAAAAAGGGTCAACCAGCAGGGATTCTTTGCGGAAACCTGGCCGGTCGTGAGGGCAGGCTAGCAGAGACTCCTTATTCCATTTTCCATTTTAGAAAAGCGCGACGACGACCCGGCGATAATCCAGCTGATTCGCGAGAAATACAAGAGCTATCAGGGACAATCGAAGGGGTTGGCCGAAGAATTCGAGAATGAACTGCTGGCCCTGATTGTCACTTTCAATAAGAAATCCTCAGCTTCGAGTTCTTGATAATATCCCGTATTACATTGCGTAATTGATTGTGGTTTTCATGTCGTAATCGATTCTCATTTAGCGTCGCAATTGACCGCTTTTTCACCGTAATTTTAGAAATTTTGTTGTTGAATATTCAGGATTCTGAACTCGAAAACCAAAAATTTGCTTGACAATAACCGTTCGTATTGATGTCATGGCCATCGCGCTTTCCATGACCATTGTTCGGTATCTCGAAATTATGTGCTCATTTCCCGGCCAATCCCTTGCCTTTCCCCCGTCCGATTACGCGATGTATCTCTCCATTTCTGAAAAATCATCACTTCGCATCATTACCATTGCCTAGAGAATTGCGGGTCGTATAAATGTGTCGCATTGTTTTATTGCTATAAAAGTTACGTAAAAACTTGCTATGGATCCCGGTGCTTTCGCATTATCAGGGGGGGGGGGGGGGCTGAATTTTGTCTGTCTAAGTCCACTATTGCCTGAGGAAGTAATTATAGGCACTTTATTACGGTTTTTAACACAATCTAGCTATATTCCAAGTGAAAAAACTATCCAAAAACCCTTTAAAAAATTTTAAAATACGAAATTTTGTCCGAAAATTGGTGATTTTCGTCGAAAAATCGCTATTTATATTTTAAAATAAAACTATAGAAATCCTGCGCGAGATATTTGATAAAAACAGGTTGGAAACATCATGTATGTGAAAGTGTGAACGTCACGCTCTTCAAGAAGCGTGCGCGTTGCGTGTCGCGGCACGGGAGCATCCATAGGGACGAAATTCGCGATTTTGTCTAGCCCGGCCCCTTCCACGCTGCTATAAACTACAGAGAAGCCATTACGTAGACGGGCTTATGTCGTGAGGGTTGGCTTTGTATGGAGGCCGTCTTGGCTAATCCCCTCCCCTTCACAAAGCCAGCAAAGATTCGGGGGCAAAGCGCAGACCCCATCTGCCGGATATATCGACCGACTTCGGCCGCACTTTACTTTACGATATTCTCTCGAGGTACGTTTCTCGAGTTGTAGCGTCTGTGTTTAGCCAAGCCAAACCAAGTTTGAGCGAGAGCTTAGCTTCCAACGAGCCATGTTGGAGCATCCACGAAGTAGGACCAAGCCTAGGTTGTGCAGAGTTTTTGGCTGATTAAAACGTACTCTTCAGAATCTACGGGACGAGCAGATTAGAAGAGTTATGGGGCTTCAAAGGGCCTAAAATGTCCAAAATTATCTAGGTTTGGCGTTTTTCGCTTTTAAAGTCTGATCGTTCCGCAAAGTTCAAAAACTAGCTGTGAATCATGTGAATCACTGAAAAATTCTACGCAAGATAGGCTTGGTCCCAGCTCGAACTAGGGACGCTACTTAAAAAATCCTTTTTTAGCCTAGTCGAAGCTAAAGTAAGCCTGCTACCTTGGGTTTTCCTCGTTTTCACCGTTTTCGACCATTAGCTTCAATTCTGCCGAAGTAAACATCGCCTAAGTCTAAGCCTAAGCACGGTAAGCCGGAGATCAAGCCATACATGAGCTTGAATTTATGCTAACCGTTCGTGAAGCTACGCTTAGCTAAGCGGTTCGATTCGGTTCGGTTTCTCCACACGAGAAAGTGACGCTAAAGCAGCTTGACTCGGAATTTCTGCCTATTTTTAGCGTCCTTCCGGAAATTTTTTTGGTGATTTTAAAACAATTTATAGCTATTTGCGGTTAGAAATCGAAATTTTTAATTTATTGGACATATTTCGAGGGCGGGGACGTATCAAAATGTAACCGTTAGAAACTGCCTTCAGAATAACGTAATGCCATCGTCGCGCGTACTTTCCCAGAATTGTCAGTCCGACCCCTCACCCACAGCTCCGTTGGCTTCAAACATTCGCAAGCCCAGAACTGACCCCGAGCCCAGGCCGGCTTATCGACTGCGGCTGGGCTCCTCTCATAAGCTTGCCCAAGGTCGAGCGCTCTGTGGATGGATGGATTGAGGCTAGAGAGAGACAGAGAGAGACCGAGAGAACGAGAGAAACAGAGAAACGGGGGGCTTAGGCTGGCTGCCCCGGTCTGCTCGGCTCTATATGAATGCTGGGTGGTGGAGGCGAAGCCCTCTTTTCTCGTGTCGAGGGAAGCCTTGTCGCCTCGATTTCTCTGGTGTCTCTCCCCTCTGCGTACTCTCTCGTCCAAAGCAAGCCCCGATCCCCCGAAGCCTCTTATACTCTCTTCGCCTCCCCCAGCCACGGCCTTCTTCTTCTTCTTCTTCTTCTCTCTTCACTACCACCACCACTACCAACCAACCACTCAGCCCAGTCAGCACAGCCAGCACAGCTCTCTTCTCCTTCACTACCATCGATCGGCTTATAGGCCAAGTCTACTTGGTTTGCTCGTATCGATATTTCGCGCTCCATCCGCTTACGCAACAGATTTTTTCGATGATTTTGCCTTAGGCTTTCGCTTCATAAGAGGCTTTACTTCTTATTTTGCGAACACGTCGAAAACTGGGCTTACGGTACCTCGTAATCCAAGATTTTCATTTTTTGAAGTTTTGAAATGCAGAGACTAATTTTAACGATAAAATCGCTCGAAAATTGACGAGCTACAGCTCATTTCCTCCACTAGCATCGATTGGCTTATAGACCAAGTCTACTTGGCTTGCTTGTGTTGAACTTTCACTTTTTCTTGCGCTTAGACCACCGACTTCTATAGTTTTTATTGCGTTAACCCTTCTATTTCTTTATTCTTCCCGCTAATACGTCGAAAACTGGGCTTACGGTACTTCGGAATTGCAAATTCCTTTTGTTTTGCACCTTCGAAACTCAACAAAGTCATTTTCAACGATAAAAATCGCGGTTTTATCACTAAAAATGTATTTTTTTACTTTCAATAGCTTATTTTGTATCTTTAATTACCAATAAAACCTTTCGAAAATTTAAAACGCGGTTTTTGACGATGAAAACGTCGAAAATCAGCAATTTACGCCTCTTCTCCTCCACTACGATCGATCGGCTCGAGGCCAAGTCTACTTGGTTTGCTCGTATACGGGCCGGTTTTTATCCCTCTGGGCCCGCGAGTACGGAGCGCGCTTTAGCAAACTTCCAGTACTTTCCTGCCTATTTACCAACAAGTGTAATATGTATTGCAACGGAACTTTTCATTTTGTTTTCGTAATTTACAACTTTACATGTTTGTTGTCAGCAATTGCGAGAAGAAAGATAGTTTGCTGAAGAATTTCTTTTCGTAGTTTCGGCTATAAGTTCCTCCTGACCTTGGTTTCCAATACTAGATTTTCTAAAACGCCTGTCGTTATGAAAACAAAAAACTGTCAGCTAGAAAATAGAGCTAGAACTATTCTCTCCTGCGATGTGCCGAATTGCAAATACACGACTCCATACAGTGGCAACTATTGAAAACACAAATTGCCAGCCCATGGCATCTCAGTTCCTGTAAAAAGAAAATCCGAGCGATGGAAACGAGCGACCAGAAGAAACACCGGTGCGGTGAATGCGATGCAGCATATGGCTCGAAAAAGAAGCTACAGGAGCACGTGTAGAAAGAACACAACTAAGGAGCGGGTACTTCAAACATTGTGCGCAACGTTTGTGAGTTTTACGCCGTCACTAAGAAAGAGCTCGCACTGCATTATCGCGGACAACACAACCAAAAGCCTGTATAGTTTTTTTTATTAATAATTTAACCCATATACTCACGAGGTGGCGATGGTTCTGATGGAGGATGTTGACGTCTTCAAACTGTGGCTCAAAATCACCGAGAATCGGACGTGCTCACCCTTCTACGTTCGTCGCACCTCTGGCTTGAACTTACTACAGATGCACTTTTGCCGTCAAAAATCTTCGGTATCGAATGCTGCGAAAGTGTTGTACAGCGTTTGTTCAGGTTTACCGATCCCGTTTTCATTGAAACAATTTGTAAAACAATTTAGACCACTGTCTTACCCACCGGAGAAACCTCCGTTAAGTATTGCGCGTACCATTCGCATGATTTTGACCCTAAATTGATGAGCCTTGAAGTCTATAATCTATGAAACTACTGAAAAAGGAATTCTTCAGCAAGCTATCTTTCTTCTCGCGATTGCTGACAAACAAGTAGTTGTAAATTACGAAACAAAATCAAAGTTCCGTTTCAATACACATTACACTTGTTGGTAAATAGGCCGGAAAGTACTGGAAGTTTGCTAAAGCGCGCTCCGTACTCGCGGGCCCAGAGGGATAAAAACCGGCCCGTTGCTCGTATCGATATTCGCGCTGTATCCGCTTTTGATTCTGTTAGGTTTCTGCTTCATAGGCGCCTTCGTACGACTTATTTGTTCTTGCCCAACAATAAGCGTAAAAACACGGGATTACTGTAACGGAAAATTGACGAAATCGCTTTTTCTTACTCTATTTTTGAAAAACGAAGCACCAAGTCTTGGCTTGCGCGCTAAGCTCCACAAGCTCCAATTAACCTTAGGATTGAGCTTACGAATGACTTACTGAGCTTTAGTGAGGCTTAATATTGAGCTTCAACTTGGTTTCCTGAGTTTTTGACCGTGGCAGCCCTGCTAGCTGCAACGGTAGACCTTGAGCTGCACTTGTAGCTTTGAACGTAGGACGTAGGGGTCTTCGTCTTAACCGGTGCTAAACCTAGCTTACCAGGCTCGAGCTTGGCTTCAGTGGTTCGAAATGAAGTTTGAAGGCTCTTCGCAAAAGGCCAGACCACCCCTCGTGGAATTTTCTCTTTTGCCTCAAGTCCTGTCCAAAGTTATTAATTTCTTTTCTTTGTGTCGTCGATAAATGTACTTAAATTGTATCTCTTCAACTTTTTTCACGTTTCTGCTTTTCAAACTTATTAAGCCGAGTTTCTTTCAGCATTTCCGCGCAAACGAAGCAGCAGCAAATTCACCCCGATGAATCTGCTGTTCAACAATGACGTCGTCGAAATCGACAACCCCAAGGTCAAACGCGTCTACCCCAAGGTCTTCAAGGTATTTCTTGTGTTTCAAAGTTGTTTTATTACTTTTTAAGACTAGATTTGGGTTATTACTTCCTTTTTAGCGTTTAGGACCTTCAAAATCGTAAAAATCCGGGTTTAAAAAGTGGGTTTTTCGCGTTTTAGAGTGTTTATCAGTTTTAAAACTGCCAGAAATGATTTCACGAAGCTCTTGGGTTTTTTTTGGTGCCTGCAAGTTATCTAAAAAAGTCTAAAACACTTCTTTCAGCTGCGCTTCATCCATGAAATCCACCAGCGCCCGTCACTCTGGGACCCCAACGACAAAATGTACGGCAACAGCCAGGTAAATCGCTTTTTTTGGTCTTTTCATCGTCTGTAACTTTTAGCAAAACCGCACGCACTACCTGGAGCTGTGCAACATCATGAACAACGAGTTCAAGGACCTCGACCCGCTCGATTGTGGGTTTTGTCGAGTTTGAAACACTTTCCATGTCGCCAAGCCTTCCTTTTGACGTTATTTTGCTCAAAATTTTGCGCTGATACTGAATTTGGCTTGGAAATCCTTGAAAAGGCGATATTTGAGAAGTTACAAAGCAATTCAGGCCGGAAAGTCGATGGTTTGCATTATTTTTATGCTATAAAAATACTTGTAACTTTTCAAATACGACGATTTTGCAAATTTCGATAATAGATTCGGAATCAGCGCAAAATTTTCTACAAGATAAGCTGAAAAAGAAACTATATAAAGTCTAGAAAAAGTTTGTTTTTCAAATGTTCACGTTTGTATCTCATGAAAATTTAAATCCGTTTAATCCTCCTTATTTTCAGTCGCGTCGAGCAAGAAGCTGTTCAAGAATATGCGCGACATGTTCAAGACGCGCTTCACCGAGTCCCGGGCGGTCGGTTTTACGAATTCGTGGAGATTTTTGGAAATCTTGGGGGATTAGCGGCCCTAAATCCGGCCAGAAAATCGACGTCTCTCGCCGGAAACGAGCCAGTTCATCCGGAAAAGCTTTAGAAAAGTGTCTTTGCATGTAAAAACGCAAAATACGCTAGAAAAATTAGTGATATGCGCTAATCGGTTGGAGACTATCGTTTTCGTTATTTTTATGCGATTGTCGAAAAACTTTAGGTTTCGAAATATCGATTCTAGGTGCAAAAAAAGGCGCTTTTTTAGCGTTTTGCGAATTTGTCTGATAATTTTAAAGTGGTTTATAGTGATTTAAAGTATGGTTTTAGCGTATTTGGCTAACATTTTTTCCTCGTTTTAATGTTCATGCGAAATACATTTTTAGCGAATTTTTCTGAAAATTTGACATATTTGGGCGTTTTACGAATTTTGCTGCTAATTTAAAAGTTTAAGAAGCGAGATTTTAGCTCATTTAGCTATTTACAACGTTTTTATCTAGATTTAACGATTACAATCACACCCATTTTCAGACAAACGCCCCGCCGAAATGGGAGTACTACCAGGCGCTGTCATTCCTCGCCGACAGCTTCGAGGGCGACATCCCAAGCGGTTACGAGATGAAAATGGACCCGCTCGCTCTGTTCCACAATGTCTTTGCCAATACGACGAATAATGGAGGAGTGGATTTCGAGAATTCAAGAGGAAGAGGAGCTTCCAATGAATTGATCTCGAACGATGAGCAGGACCTGTCGCTCTTTCCGGGAATTATCGTGCGTTTTTAAGACTGGAAAAGACTTTTACGGCTTCAGTTATACGGCTCAGGCCCGTGGCAAACTAGCAGAAACCGTTTAGGATGCAGAGTTTTTCGTTTTATCTGGCTGGCTGACTGGTACTGGACTCTTAGCGGGGCGAGGAGAATTTTTCCGAGTAATCCATTACGGTCCGAAACAAAATATAAAAGATTTTGATAGCATTCAAACATTTTTAGATAGAAATGGCTCATACAAATTATAAAAATTATCGAAAAAGTTTGTCTTTTGGACAGAAATTTAGGAAAATGGTGAAAAAAACATATCTAATTATCAAATTTTCAAAAAATCCTTTTGGAAGTGTCTAAAAATCAAAAACTACTAAAGACGCTGCTATAAAAATGGATAATATCGGTAAAAAAAAACCAAAATTAATGAAAGTCTAAACCCCTCCCCCCGCTAGCAGTCCAGTACCCTTGCAAAAAGCTTTTAGAGTGGAAAATTATTGTTTGCACGCTAGCAGAGAAAATCAGAGCTTTGGGCAGGCTAGCAGAAACCATTTGAGACGCTGTAATCTAGATTTTTGAAAGAAAAATGGAAAATTTTAGCTTGCACAGGCTAGCAGAGAGCAATTAGGATGAAAATAGAACGAATAAAATCACCACTTTTCCAGGGTGATGACAAACTGAGCGCCCGCCGCCTTCGTCAAGAGGAAGAGGAGCGAATGCTTCGATTCCAGACCCTCTTCAATGCTGATGCAAATGATGCGCTGGATGAGGATGGCGGCATTAATGGTAGGGATTTTTTGATTTCTCTATTTCCGGCTCTCTCTCTGTCTCTCACTCTTTCTGTCTCTCTCTCTCTCGCTCTCTGTCTCTCTAGCTCACTCTCGCTCTCACGCTCTCTCTCTTTCTGTTTAGCTCTCTCGCTCCCCCTCTCTCGCTCTCTGTTTTGATCTCTCTCTCTCTCTCTCGCTCTCTCTCTTTCGCTCTCTTTCTCTCTCTCGCCCGTTTTTTAATTGCTAAAAATCCGTTTTTTAGGCGATCTCGACGAGTCCCCAACGAAGCGCATGCGACTCGAGGATTTCCTGGAGATGACCGAATCCGTAAGAGTTTTTAGAATTTCCTAAAACTTTTTTAGTCGGCTTCGACGTCGACGCCAGCGAGAACGCCGGCAACCAAGGCGAATGGCAGGAAGAGTGGCGTTGAGAGTACGTTTTTAGCTTTTAAATATTTTTCCTGGATTTTTGGAAGATAATTTGTTTTTAAAAAACTTTTTTTTAAAGTAACGAATTTCTTCAAAATGCATTTTCTTTCGTTGTTCAACTACGTTTATGATACAACTATTTTGGAAGATTTTTAGCTTAATCATTTGAAAAAATAGGCGATTTAGAAATGACGATTTCGAATAAACTAAAATAAAGACAAGAATGAAAAATTTTGAATATTTTATTTTTATTTTAGTAAATTAAGAATTAATTAAAAAAATGTTGACGTTAAGAATTAGCAGAAAAATTCGAAAGCAAATTTTAGTTCTATTATCAGCTTTTTAAACTATTTTTGAAAATTAAAAGTTAGTTAAAAAATTAAAATTAAGAATTATCAAAAAATCATGATAATTTACAAAATTACTGTATTTGACCTATTTTTTGCAGGAATGTCTGCCACTCAGTCGATAACCGCAGAGGATGACGAGCAGAAGACGTTGGACATTCTGCAAGCCCTCGCCCAATCCACATCTACCGCATCGCCATCTACAGGCCCCTCAAAGACTTCCAACAATCCGCAACCATCCCTCCCTCCCGTCATCTCCTTTGTCCTCGACAAGTTCAACCAATTCTACAAGAAGTGAGCTTTTTATGTTGTTTTTCCTCAAAGAATCTCTTCTAGCTGACTTGGAAGTTCCTAAATAACCTCTGCTAGCTCGGCTCGAAATTACTAAATAAACCCTGCTAGCTAGCCTACAAATTCCCAAAAAATCTGCTAGCTAGCTTCGACATTCCTCAAAAATATTTGCTAGCTGGCCTCGTAGTTCCTGAATAATCTATATTAGCCTGCCCGCTTCTCGAAGCGTACCTTTTTATGAACATTTTTATCGCGTAGCGGATTAAGACCCCCGTTTTTCTTATTCAGCGACCTTTTCAGTTATTTTTCCTCAAAGAATCTTTGCTAGCTCTCCTCGAAAATCCTAAATAATTTCTGCTCTGGCTAGGCTTGAATTCCCTGAATAATCTCTGCTAGCCTGCCCTGACCGTGAAAGGGTCACGGATTCGGTGCCGTAATCGGTTCGAATTCAGCGCTTTTTTTGATAGAAGCCACCCGCTTTTGAATATTTGCCTCAAAAACCTCTGCTAGCCCCCCGTCTGGTTTCTTATCTTTGCTAGTCTGCTTGGCCTTAAAAATTCAGGAAATTAAAAGAATACAAAAACGCAAAATAATTTTTATCGCATAATCGATTAGAAGCCGACTTCCGGATCCCTTTAAAACGATTTCTTTAATTTGCCTTAATTAATCTACTCTGATTTTATTGATTGACTAATTTAATTGGATTAATTAGACGATATATTTAATCGTAAAACAAGCTATTTATCATTTTCAGGTCTCCCCAGTTGGCGCACGAATTTGAGAACGAGCTGCTCCGCATCGTCATAACGTTCAATTCGAAGCCGGAGGAGGGCGCCGAATAATTTCGGATTTGAATGCTATTTTTGACTTTTTAAAAGGGCTGTATTACTGTACATATTTTCCAAAAAAATGGCGTAATTTTCGCCCAAATTGTCTTGATTTCCTTTTTAAAATGCTGATTTTCCTTTATTTTTAAAATCCCGAGTTTCCTGATATTTTTCCCATGTTTGCGCAAATTTGTTATTATTGTTGGAATGCCAAAGATTCTTTCCGTCCCATTCCTTTGTCCGCTTTTTTCGCGGCACTGGTCTCTTAGCGGGGGAAGGGGGGGTCGCAACCTCGCAATCGATTTTCTTTTTTTCTAATTTTTGTTTTTTCTTAACTTTTTAAAGGTAAAATAGTTAGTTAAATTTCATTCGTTAAGAATTTTCGAACATTTCTGGGGTAAGAATGTTTGAAAAATGACCCAAAAAAGTTAACTTTTCGATTTTCAATTTTTTAGAAATATTTTTCATAACATTCGGGCAAGAAAACGACTAAAACGCTATGGAAAAAACGAAAATTATCCCCCCCCCGGCTATCAGACCAGCTCCCCCTTTACGCATCAGTTATTTTGCTCCCGCATCTCCTTCAGATTCCAAAAAAAACCCCACGAATCCGTTTGAAACTGGTACTTGAAAATACTGTAATACATACTGATCTACTATGATGGTTGTTTCGCATAATGGATGTCTTAATGATTTTTTTCCCTCAATAAATCCATATCTTCCAGGGCATTTTGCCGTTGGCTACGCTACACTACAAACTACAACTTACAGAAGGTGCTTTTGTCAATATGCTTATTTCCTAAAAAGCAGATAGGGCGGAAATTCGTCGTTTTTTTTACGCCAGGCTATAGGCTACGTTTTTCTAGGCAATTCTGAGATCTCTACATTACGACAAAATTTTGCTGCATTTTTAGCCGTAGAAATCGTCGTTTCTTAGCTATAAAACTGAATTTATTAATACTAAAAAAGGTTCTATTTTCTAAACTTTATTTTTACGAAATTTTCGGCTTGTCTCTAATACTAAAACATCAGATGAAATTATGGAATTCATGGGATGCGCGCTAAGCTACAAATTACACTTCAAATCACTTACATCGACGAGACCATAGACTACAAGCAACAAAAACATACATTTTCGATTTAAATTTTCGCAAAGCTTCATTGTCCATTTTGGCGGCCGTTTTTCGAGTTTTTGGACTTTTGATAAGAACTAATCCGATTCGAACGGACAGCGAATTCGTTTTCTGCTCTTCTCTCTATCCCTTCGAAAATGGCTGCAAAATTAGCCTATACATTATTTTCCTTTTCCTTCCTATTTTCATTAGCCGTCGATGGGATCGTCGTGGAATTGCGTGGACCATCTAGGTGAGAGAGAGAGAGAGCGAGAGACAGAGAGGGAGAGAGAGTGAGTGAGAGAAAGAGAGAGAGAGAGTGAGAGAAAGGAAGGCGGCGGGGGGAGGGAGGAGGGGGGGGGACGGGGCGGACGAGGGGAGGGAGGAGAGAGAGAGAGAGAGAGAGAGAGAGAGAGAGAGAGAGAGAAAGAGTGCGAGGTGGAGAGACTACTTGTTTTAGCGCTGAGCGTCGATTGCATTACGACATGTTATCGTCCTACTCATCAGGATCATTACGCGATGAAAAGGGCATCCCAACTATTGGCCCCTACGTCAAGGGGTTGTCCATTGGAACTCGTGAGTTTTAAGGAGAAGGGAAGGGCAGGCTAGCAGAGATCTTTACTGAATGGCCCGCTGGAGTATTGTAGCAACCTTACAGAAAGCGAATATTTTAAAAGCCAAAAAGCTCTGATTTTAGCCTACCAACCGATGCAAAAAATCTCGCTCACAACGACGAGCGCTGATTTGCTGATATTCAGCAAGAATTTCACACGGCCCGCCTGGGCGTTTGATGAAGAGTAAGGGCGTTTTTGGAGTTTGTAGTCTGTATCCTTTGATTTGGTTTCTCAAAAAAACCCCAGAAACAACGCTATAAAACCGGTTTTTGAAACTTTTTCGAGCTTCTGAAATTTGTGGTTTATAGCTGTTAATTGTTTTGTAGTTTGTACTTGCCTTAACTCGATAGATTTTGGCTGAACAGCGCTTTCTAGTTTATCGCTTGTATTCGAAAAACAATTGTATGCTTTGCGATTTCGGGAGGTATAAAATTTTATGGTTTGTAGTCTGTAGTTTACCATTCCAGGGCTTCCGATACGTTCGAATGGATGAACAGCACCTATACAAATTTAACGGCTACGGTGGATGGGTCACAAATGAGAATGAATGGAAGGGTGTGCATGGAATCCTTTCAATTCAACCACGAGGTCGAGCTGTTTCGTGCGTTTCCTTTGGTTTCAATTTTTCAAGAGAGAGAGAGAGAGAGAGAGAGAGAGAGAGAGAGAGAGAGAGAGCGAGAGAGCGAGAGAGAACGAGAGAAAGACTGAGAGAGTGTAAGAGAGAGTGAGAGAGTGACCAATTTAAACCCATTTTTTCAGAAGACTATATCCTCTATTTTGCGCTAATCGACAGCGCCTCGAACAATTCGAATGAATACCCCGGAAATGGAATATCAGGGATTATGGGATTGGGTTTTCCACAACAGGCAGGCTAGCAGGGAATTCGATTGATATTTAGGGATCTCCCAAACTTGACGTGGCTGCAGTGGCATTTCTGAATGATGCGGATTACGAAAAAGGAGTCACACTCAATTCTTATACCTGTGATCAGGGAGGGTATGTGGCAGAGACTACTGCGGAAGATGGGTCGAGCTAGCAGTGAAAATTTCGGAATTTGGGCAGTTCTATTGCTTTTTGCCCAGGGCACGCTAGCAGAGACAATTTTGGACCGAAAAAATTCTATATTCGAAGCCAGCCAGGATTTTTGGGAAGGGGCAGGCTAGCAGTGAAAAGTTGGGAGTTTCCAGTCGTACTTTCGATTGTTGCTTGTGCCCAGGGAAAGCTAGCAGAGACCATTTGAAGCGACAAAATTCTACGCTGGAGGCTAGCTAGCAGAGATTTTTGCGAAGGGAGCAGGCTAGCAGTGCAAATTGAGGAATTTTCAGCAATTTTTGGTGTCTTTTAGACTGCAAGAAACGGTGGGTATCTTCTCAGTGTCAGCCCATCTTGACTCTGCACATTGTGATCGTCGACAATATATCGAAACTCCGATCTACTACGATGAACAGTGGAGCCTTCACATACCGAGGTAATGCCATTTTTCTGCTTTTCTGCCTGTCAGAATATGCGAAAATCGATGATTCGACGATGATTTCTCAGAACTTTTCGATTGATTTTCAAGCAATTTTCGGTTTTCAGCAATTTTTTAAAGGCATTTCCATGGATTTTAAAGATCTGACAACTAGCAGAGACCATTTTGGAACGCATTTTTACTGTTTGTTAAGAGTAGAGTAAAAAACGAAGGCTTTAGGAAGATTTAAGAATTGAGTCGACAAAACGGCCATATCGGCCGTTGGCCAACTTTCGAAAATGGATTCCAGGAAAAACCGTTTAAAATCTATATTTGCGATTATTTCCAGCTTTACCTACAATGGTTATGATTCGAAAAAGGGAACAATTGCAACGATAAATATCCAACAGGTACGGAATATAAACTATAAGTATGCAATTTTTGCTTGTAGTTGGCTCTCGGAATGCCGGACGATTTGTATGCGCAAGTTGCAAAAGTACTTGGCGTTGATCCGTCCGCAAATTTTGTGAGTTTTTTTTGCTTGCTTCAAGGATTACGAGGACTTTTAAAAGAACGTAGAAGCTAACTTTTTCTTGATTGTACGAAAAACTCGATATCTGTGGGGCAAAACAAAATTGGTTTCTCAAAATACGATGGCTACGATTGCTTTAAGGGGCACGTTCAGGGACGTTTTTTCGAAAAAACCAAGAGTTTTGCCGCGGCCGGGGGTCGAACCCGGGCCCCCCCTCGGGAGGCGCGGATGGATACCAGTCAGCCACAGCTACAACCTGGCGAGGGGGCGAGGGGCGCCCCACCCCGCAAAGGAGGGGAATGGCCTGTCACATCACGGGCAGGCAGTGCGCGCGGTCCCTACGTCCATAGGGTGTACACGTTGGATCAAGTACACGGCCCCTCCCTGAACGTGCGCTTTAAGCTGCGTTAGAGGCGTCTTAAAAGTTCAGAATCAAAATGTTAAAGTGCGCCTTTTAGCCGTACATCGATTGTGATGAGGATTTTCCGCAAATTTCTCTAAAGCTGACCAACGGAACGGTAACACTGGGAGCAACAGGTAGGATTTTGGCATGCTCTTAATTTTTTTCTTTCTTTCTGCGATTGAATTGAACCATTGAATCAGATACCGTCCAGCAACGTCAACAGTATTCCAGCGTACATCGACAAATTCGCGGACTTCCCCGCTACTTGCCGTCTCATCGCGTACCCGATAAAGGCCACCGGATTCCTCAATGCATGGGTGTACGTCTATAGTTATACTTGTAGCTTATAGTTCGTAGTCCGTCTAAATTATCAAAATTGTAGTCTTAATTAATGGTTGAAATTTATCGCTTAAACACGCTTCTTTACCTGTTAAAAAATTTTCGTTTGTTTTCCCGAAATTTTTGGCGTGTAGTTCGTAGCCTGTGGCCTATTTCATAGTTTGTCCTTTGTATTTTGTAGCCTATCCCAGGCCTAAAATCCCCTAAATTTGGTAAAATTTATTTGTTTTTCTGGTTTCTGAAAAAAAAAATCGGTTGTAACCTGTGTTTTCCAGCCTGTGTTTTTTCATGGTTTGTAGTCTGTAGCCTATTTTCCAGTTTGTAGCCCGTATGTTCCCGTTCCAGTTTCGGCTATTCGGTGATGGTAGACCAATGCCTATTCCTTGGATGGGATCGCCGAGTTGTCGGCTTTGCCCCAGCAACCGCCAAATGCTGATGAGCTCAACAGTTCCGCTACAATACCATCGACCCCACAAAGTGTGCTGTGAATTGTTCATTGCTATCAGTTTATCGAAAAATTCGCAAAAAAAGAATTTAGATTTTGAAAATACCTTTTCACAAAATTGGTTTAGTTTTGGACCCGAAATCGACAAAAAAAATTAGGAGTTTGATTTTTTGAAAATTGTCGCCTGTCAGTGAATCGGAGAGATAGCGAGAGAGAGAGCGAGAAAGAGAGAGGGAATAACAGTGAGTGAGAGACAGAGAGAGTGAGAGAGAGGGAGAAGAGAGAGAGTGAGAGAGACCTACCGGCTACGTCTAGCGTTGCAGCCAGTAGATGGCCCTATGGCGACAGGCGACAATGAATAGTCATAAGAGGGAAGAGACGCAGAGAAGGCAGAGAAATAGAGAAAAGATCAAGATAGGGAGAGAAGGGGCAGACGACGAGAAGAATCCGGACAGGGATGGGTCCTGAAAATGTTACCGTAATCGCATATAAGGGCTAACTAGCAAAGAGCCTTTCGGAAATAGGGCTACCTGTTGATTTGGTACGGGCTGTTGTTGAGGCTCTTCTTCATCTCCTGCTCCGCCAGCTCTTGCACTTCCTGCTCCTCCCCCGTCTCCATCTTCGTCCGGTATCGGTTGCACGTTATTTGGTGTCCCTCGGAAGGTGGGTACCTAAAAACGGGCAGGTAGGAGTGATCCTTGAGGAAAATCAGGATCAGGACCCTAAAAACCGGCAAAAACGACGGAGGACAGACCTATTACGCCATGAAATTTGAAGAAAAATCACGCAGTACGTCATTAATTTAAATGTACAAATAAATCCGTTTTTCCGCACCTGTCCCACCCCCCTTTAAACCCAACTCACCCCAGCCATCATCCCTCCTCCTCCGTGCCCAAGATTCGGTTGTAAATCGACATGGGCTGGGCTGAGCTTGGACATGGGCTTCCGGTGAGGACCATCATGGCCGGGGAGGGTATTCTGAGGAGAAAGAGAAGAGGGAGGACGAGAGGTTGGGGCCGATGTGCAGTTTGCTGAAAGATGGAATTAGAACCCAGGAATAAGGTCTAATTCCTCACAGATTCTCTGTTAGCCTGCATCTGAAGGATCTCTACTCTCTCTTTCATCTCTCACTCCGCTCTCTCTCTCTTTCGCTCTCTTTCTCTCTCTTTCTCTCTCTCCCAATATCTCTCACTCTCTCTCTCTCTCTCTCTCTCTCTCTCTCTCTCGCAATCTCGCACTCACTGCCCCTCACTCTCTCACCCCCCCCCCTCCCTCTCTCTCTCTCTCTCTCTCTCTCTCTCTCCCTCTCTCTCTCCCTCTCTCTCTCTCTCTCTCTCTCTCTCTCTCTCTCTCTCTCTCTCTCTCTCTCTCTCTCTCTCTCTCTCTCTCTCTCTCTCTCCTCTTTTCTTTCTTTCTCTCTCTCTCTCTTTCTCTCTCTCTCTCTCTCTCTCTCTCTCTCTCTCTCCTTTCTCTCTCTCACCTTCCTGTCCCAACACCAGCGTCGTATTCATATTGTTCTCAAAGCTGAAGTCTCGACTGCAGTGTGCCCCCGATGAGGCGATGAATAGGCGATTTGAATGCTTTTGGGTCACCTAAAAATTGTATTTTAGAGTCTGTAGTCTGTGATCCAACTCACAAAACAAGCATGAATATCCTCCCCGATCCGCCTGGCGTACAAATACATAAATGGACCGTCGAACCAACTGCCCAGGCATTGATACGAACGGGCTAAAAAGAAGGGATTCTGGAATTTTGCTTCAATGGTCATTTAAAGACTTTACTACCAGCCAGATTGCACTTTAAAGTATTTTTCAGACAATTTTAAGGGGCCGCTGAAGTCAGAAAAGGTATCAAAAAATTCTAAAAATCATTTTTTTTAAGTCCTGAATTTCGGAAATTTCCACAATTTTATTTTGACTCCAAAGTTTTTTACAAAAAAGGGCTACTCCTAGCCTGTATGAAAAAAAATCATGTTTTGCAATTTTAAAAGACACTTGACGCTAAATCCGTACCATCAAAAACCGTCCCGCTAGCACAATGATAGGCCTTCAACCGTAGATTGTCCCTTTTTCCGCTACAATCCACTTCCAATGCGTAGCAATCGTCGGTTTGGAGCTCTTTCGGGGTACGGTAGAGACCCTGAAATTATTTTGTCGCAAAAAGCGTCTTTTTTCGAATTTACCTCCAATCCACAAGCCACAGGAGTCGGTCTCTTCACAGAAACGGAAGTCCATGGAACACTCGCGAACAGCTTCTCGTCCCTTTAAAATAAGCATTAACGGGACAGCCTAAATTCCACAAAGTGTCGCTGCTAGATTGTCAAGCAAAAGGGCGCAACTTTTATCAAATTTCCCCCAAAAATCTCTGCTAGCCTGCCTTGGGAAATGACAATTTCTGATTCCCTTCGTCAAACTTTCGAAAAGCTTCCTCAAGAATCTTTGCTAGCCTACGCCCCTCAACTGACTTACTGGCATAAACTATTATTGAGTGTCTCCTGAGCGGCTGTCGTCCGAAATTCCAGTACGGAATCACTTCTCATTCGGAACCAGAGACAATGATAACCAAGGGGTTCGCCGCTAAAAAATGGATTTATCACTCTTTCGCTCTCTCTCTCTCTCTCACGGTCTCTCCCGTGCTCCCTCTCCCTCTCTCTTTCTCTCGCTCTCACTCACTATCTCACGCTCTCTCTATCTCTCTCACTTTCTACCGCTCGTTCGCTCGCTCTCTCTCTATCTCTCGGTCCCTCTCTCGCTCTCTCTATCTCTCGCTCTCTCACGCTCTCTCACCATTTCGATTCCGAATACACGAGAATCCGCTCGCCATGCTGAGAATTGACGCAATAGGAAACGATGGGAATGGAGTCGGAGGAGCCCTGAAAAACAAGGAAATTTGGGCAGGCTAGCAGAGATCTTTTTGGAATAGGAACCAGCAGAGAAATCGCCTTTTTAATGCAAAAAACAAGCCATTTTGGTCTCAAAATTTGACGTTTTCAGGGCAGGCCAGCGGAGATCGTTGCGGAAATCGGGGAAAGGGCGGCAGATCGGTCTTTTAGGGTACCTGATGATACTGTAGCTGTTCTGCGGAAACGTCAACAGTAGTGTACTGTCCTCGTAGCCAGGCAGGGAATTCGCACGGGGAGAGAGGTTTGGATAGAGAGGCTAAAAAAGTTGTTTTAAAGGGGAATTCAGGCCTGTCACCACCCCTTTAAAACTACCGTACTCGGCTTAAAGCGGAACGTCTCGTAGGCATTATGGCGGTTGAGATGGGCACAAGAGGAGTCGTTGCTCAAATGGACCGTAATATGGTCGGCAGCCGGGTGGACTAGCTGAAAAAACTCGAGTTTTTTGATACGGTCGCCCGGTTTTTGGAACGTAACGCTTTAAAGGGGCTGTGACATCTAAAGATTTTCATTTTCGGATTGAAGATTTCGAAATCGATTGAACGGAATTTCGAGCGGAATCTAGCGGAATCCTGCGCATTGGCGCCCATTTTTGCCTTCAATGGACCTTGAATGGTCCTTTAAGGGCTTTGGATGCGAATTTCGGGTTACGGTAGCGTGTCACTTGGAACGTAACGTACCCCGCATCGAAATTCCTCATTTTCCTCATTCTCAAAAATCAAATACCGCTCCCCGCTGGGTCCATTCCACGTCCCGAGGCATTGCATTGACATGTCTAAAAAACTTCTATTATTTTGTGGTTTGTAGCCTGAAATTTGATATATTTTGGACTCTGTAGTCTGTAGTCTTTTGTATTCTAAAGCCTATTTCGGGCACAAAATTCGTTATTTTATTGTGTAGTCCAAAGCCCAAGTGCTAGATTTTGTAGTCTGTAGCCATAATTTGGCTTGTACTCTGTAGTCTGTAGCTGACTATGATTTTGTAGTCTGTAGCCCGGCCAAAGGCATAGTTTGTAGCTTAGCCTAGAAATTTCAAATCCCTAACAGCTTACCAAAATCCGGGAAAGTACACCCGCGGAATTTGATGTCCAAACGTGAGGCGACTTGACAGTTTTCAGCCTGGAAATGGGTTTAATTTGGCTTAAATTTTCCTTTAAAATCGTTGAAAAAGGTTTTTTAGTGGCTTTTCTAGCCTACCGTAGTGTCAGTGCTGTGCCCTTCACATGTCAAATTCGTGTTCCTCAAGTGGTAAGAGACGGCGAATCGACCCTCCAGCTCGCAACTCACATAGTCACGGTTCGTACTTCCTGGAATTTCATTGCGCAATCGATTGATCTGGGTGATTCATAGCGTAAAAATTTTCGCCAAAGTTTTAAAAAAAAAAAAAAAAATTTTTTTAAAAAAAATAAAAAAAAAAAAACAATTTTTTTGGGGGGGGTTTTTTTTTTTTTTTTGGGGGGTTGGGGTTTTGGGGGGTTTTTATAGTGTAAACGTTTTTTTTTTTTTTGTGTTTTTTTTTAAAAATTTTTTTAAGGGGGGTGGGGGGGGGAATTTGGTTTTTTCTCCCTTTAAATTTAAAGATTAAAGGAGGGATTCTTTTTTAAAGGGGGGGGGAAGACAACCAAATTTCGCCGAAACTCACGAAAAATGAAAGTTCCCTCCAATGGTCGTATGGAGTGAGAATCAAAACATGTTTTCCTGGCTTCTTCGATGCTCTGATGGCAGTAATCGCCTGGAAAGTAATAAATCAGATTCTCAGCTACCGTACCATCCTGATGAGCCAGCTGAATAACATTGCGTGTTCGAATGATCGGCGTCACGCAACGATAGCAAAGCGGACGGCCCATACGTCTGAAAAAATATTGGAAATATAAAATTTATTATTGCAGTGAAAATCTAAATTGATTGAGAACTAATGCAAGATTTCAACATCTTTTTTATTCAATTTTTAACGACGCTCGCCTTTCAAAAGCCGTGACTCATCAAATATGCCTCTGAAAAAACTAAATCTACCGTACTTTTGGCCGAAAATATAAGAATCGTGGAGCTTCTCGTAGCATTCCCCAAAATCCGATATGGAAGTTTCGCCGATCGTCAGCTAAAAAGCGCGCTTATTGATGTGTAAAGCGAGCTGTTATTTTAGGCCCAAAAACACCGTAGAACTTCTGAAATTTGGGAAAAGGCGTTTATGCATTGCCAAAAAAAAAGAAAAAAGAAAAAAAATTTAAAAAAAATTAAAAAAAGGAAAAAAAAAAAAAAAAAAAAAAAAAAAACGGGAAAAAAAAAAAAAAAGGGGGAAAAAAAAGAAAAAAAAAAAAAGAAAAAAAAAAAAAAAAAAAAACCACCGTTTCGTAAAGTAGTGGTCGTGGAAATGTGGCGTCCAACGAGGGGACCATGATGGGTTTTGAGGGTTTCTTGTAGGTACCCAGCAGCGTTCCATCCAGACGACACCCATCGCATAGAACTAAAGTTAGCAAATTGTCTTTGCTAACCGGTCCTTGCTTCTCAGCAATTTTTAAGGACCATTGAAGTGCAATCTACAACAATTTTTGTAATTTTTACATTGATTAAATAGCGTCAAAAACGAAATGAATTTTTTTTGAAATTTCGGAGGTTTGCTGCTTTTTTTAAAGGGCCGTTGAAGCTTAAATATGTCCGAAAATAGGCAAGCTAGCAGAAACACTTGAGGAAATCGCTTTTTTGGCATTTCAGGAGCTGTTGAAAGCAAAATTGGTTTTGGTTCCTTAACGGGGGGGCGTTTGTCTTGCCCCCCCCCCGCTAACCAACCAGTACCAAAAAATCGACCGTCAGGAAAAGGCAAGCTAGCCAACATCCTTGAGGAAGTCGAATTCCTCCAATTTTTAAGCTTTCTGAGCCTTTAAAGAGCCATTGAAGACAAGGCAAACTAGCAGAGACCATTTAAGAAGTCGCGTTTTGTCGAATTTTCACGATTTCTATGTTTTTCAGCCCCAGTTAACCCCAGGCAAGCTAGCAAAGAGAATTGTGGAATTCAACTTTTATCAAAATTTTAATTTTTCTAGCTTTTAAAGGGCCATTGAAGGAAAAAAACCCTTGAAGAAAATAGCTTGAAAAACTTACCTTTAGCAACAAAATTAAACAGCAAAAATACGGTAATTTTACGTAGCGACATCGCAAGGACGGGATGATCAAAAATGGGGGTTTGGGGTGGCTTTGAATTGGTTGACTGGACCTCAGTTCACAGCATTGTCGGAGGAGTCTGAAGTGTCCGCGATACACCTATCGACACAGCGAGTGG
Source organism: Mesorhabditis spiculigera (assembly GCA_958295435.1). Lineage (NCBI taxonomy): Eukaryota > Metazoa > Nematoda > Chromadorea > Rhabditida > Rhabditidae > Mesorhabditis > Mesorhabditis spiculigera. Next base: position 385,394 of record CATQJA010002652.1, read on the forward strand.
AGGGGGGGGTACGGTAATACCCGCTGGGGAGTTGAGGAGGGTCCTTTGGGGGACACGCGTCCATCTACATGCAAATAATGACTCCCGGGCAGGGTTGGTCACAATGATCGGGGGTCCGCGTCCGTCCGCGTCCGTCCGCGTCCGTCCGCGTCCGTCCGGACGCGTCCGGACGCGGACCCAACGGACGCTAAAGTGTCCGCCGGACGCCGGAAGGTCCGCGATGCAAAGCACAGAAGCGGATGCTAATTCAGGAGTCCCTGGTTTAGGAAGGCGTAGGAATCCTACTATATATAAAAAAATAGTGTTTGTGTGTGTGTGTGTGTGTGATACTTTGCATGCAACTTCCGTCACCATGTCCGGAGGATATCTCGATAGGGAATAAATTTTAAGGTATATATGATACGTCATTAGATCCGTAATGGCTCTGGGATGACTGCACGCTTATCAGATTTTACAAAACTAATTGTTTTAAATATTAAATTTCAGTGTATATAAAAATTTCGGCCACCCTCTTTGTTAGGAAACAATTAGCATGCACCGGAAGTGGCGGTAGCCTATATAATCAGGTAGAGAGTGTCATTTTTCATTTTTTCTCATCGCAATTCGAAAGAAATATGCAAAGCGAAGAATTTTATGGGGTTAGACGGGGCCAGGGTTGAAAAGTCGCGAAGCGGCTTTTCAACCCTGGTATAACCTAATTTGCATCCTTGATGTTGACTTAGAATAAAACACAAAAATCACTGCCACTGTCCAAGGGAAAGCGCCAAAAAAGTTTGAGCAAACAAAAAGCTGTAAGATTTTAGTTCAATGTTCTATTGTTCTTGAGGTTTAGTACCAGTTTTTTCGTTTCCGACTTGCTTTTGTGTGACTATTTGGACAATTGACAATTATTTTTTGTCATAATCCAAGTCGACACGAAATATTCAAATTAGGTCTGTGGTGATGCGCCTTCCTAAGCCGCTGACTATTGAATTAACATGGTTATCTGCACTTTGCATCGCGGACCTTCCGGCGTCCGGCGGACTCTTTAGCGTCCGTTGAGTCCGCGTCCGGACGCGTCCGTCCGGTCCGGACGCGTCCGGACCTGTCCGTCCGGTCCGGACGCGTCCGGACCTGTCCGCAATTTGCATCCCCGGGTCCGGACCCGTCCGGACGCGGACGGACGCGGACGGACTTTCGATCATCATGACCAACCCTGCTCCCGGGGGTCACTTTAAAAATGTCGAAAATTTAGAATGATATTAAGAAATTCGGTTCTTTTGTATTATCGGGGGGGGGGGGATCGAATTTTTTTGTATTAGCCTAGAAATGGCTAGTAAGTTAATAGGAAACATTTTAATAATATTTTTCTTGAACCAAAGCTAGATTTCACCTAGAAAAACTATCCAAAATTTTTCAAAAGGTTTAAAAAAGCCGAAATTCTGGTGAAAAGGCCATTTTGGTCGAAAAATCGATATTTTTGGATTTTCAATATAAATTTGTGGAACTTTTATGCTTAGAAATAGGAAACAACGGTTTACAAAACACCTTCGCCATTTACAATTGAAAAATCCATGCCTAAAACGAACCCCCAAACATAAAATTTTTGATGATTGCGAAAATCAAGTTTGGCTCAATTTTTCCACCTCATTACTATCGACACCTTGGCGTACTGTATATCACAGTCAGTTTTATTCTTCTTTTAAAGAACAGGGTACAGTACAAGATACAGTAGCCTAGCGGAAAAACCATTTCACACCCTCTCAAAATCGGGCAAAACTGGTTTTTGCAGCTTTTCCGCGTCATTCCTATTGACACAGAGGCGTACTATCTATGGCTATTTTTCAGACCTAAAGAAAAGCTATTTTTAAAGACCCTAAACGTACGAAAAAACTTATGCATTGGGCAATTTGCATAAAAATAACATATCAATCCTTGAAGCTTAAAAATCGACAATTTTTCGCCGTAATCCCGGCATTCCACTAGGCTACTCTCACACTGGATGGCTGTTCGGCCATTTCTCCTCCACATCCTCCTGCTCTTCATTTTTGTCGAGATTTGGTGGGGGCGTTAAGAGTATTGTCACGGAAGCTTTAAAATTTTCCAGCCATGCCGGCGTCGTGGAGGTTGGCGCGTCGACGACGACACCCCTAGTCGTTGCACCGACTAAGGAAGTAAGCCACTTAAAGGGACTGGGACATCCCGTTACCTACCTGTTGATGATATATTCTGTATTTATATTCTAGTGTTTTTATTAGTTTTTGAAAATGGTCTATATTTTGTTGTAGGACCGTAGAGAAACACAGGGAAAAACTTGGTCCCCCCGCTAACAGTTCAGTACCGTTCAAATTTCAGTGTTCTGTGCCGCGTCCGTGGGTGTGCTATGCGTATGAATGGCTGATAAAAGAGGGACTGATGAAGGACTATCCCGACTTCATCAAATACCATAAGGAACACCACTTCTTGGTACGACGGTTTGCCCGGCGGTTTTGCCTTTGTCTCTCGGCTCTCTGTTGGTCTACAGGTGTGTAAAGTATACCAAAATGTTTGTCTTGCTCTCACGAGTATTTTGGTATACTTAACACACCTGTAGGATAACGGGGAGCAGAGATAGCCCCTCCTAGGGTTGGGTTTTGGCGCAACCGGTTTCCGATCGATCGCTTTGCATATCCTAAACGGTTAAATCGTGGGACGAAAACCGGTTTCCTGCTTCAAACCGATTTAAATCGGTTCACGAGGCAAAACCGGTTTTTGCCAGGCTCGGAAATCGGTTCAAGGTAAGAAAACCGGTTTTTCACGATTCGGTCCCGGAAGTGAAACCGGTCTTTATGCAAATCCCCAGCACACTTATTATTCAAATTGCGGTAATGTAAAGCCTCAAATTTCATAAATTTTTGGAAATCGAGTTCTGTTTTAGCTTGTCAGCAATGTATGGAGCAGAGAAAAACGATTAGAATGTCATATTAAACGATGGTGCGAGCCTGGAGCGCTTCAAAATGATCGAGTACAATCTAAGGAGTAGGTAACAGTCGGGTCCGCGCGTGAAAGCGGAAAAATACCTTGCCTTTTCTATAACTGTGACCGAAAAGACAATCTGAAACGACTGGAAAAGCCCGAACAATGAAGTAGCAATCACGCTGTCTGAGTTGATTAGAATTAATATTATTTGCATAAAGACCGGTTTCACTTCCGGGACCGAATCGTGAAAAACCGGTTTTCTTACCTTGAACCGATTTCCGAGCCTGGCAAAAACCGGTTTTGCCTCGTGAACCGATTTAAATCGGTTTGAAGCAGGAAACCGGTTTTCGTCCCACGATTTAACCGTTTAGGATATGCAAAGCGATCGATCGGAAACCGGTTGCGCCAAAACCCAACCCTAGCCCCTCCCCCTCCCAAAGCAGCCAGAACTTTTCACCCATACGTCCTATGAATGCACCGAGTATCTCAAAATGTTTCCCGTGGTCGAATTACTCTAAAAAAGTTGTTCCCTTACATCAACATTTGTTAGAAAAATTTTCTAACGATTATAAGACTGCGTTTTCTTTAGTCACTTTTTGATAGTCTAAAGTGAGTTTCGTATCTCGGCTATCTTTTGTCCTACAGAGCTGTGGATGGTCTCAAGATGTAGCTCTTGATCCGTAGAATAAGCCTACAGTACCTTTGAGTCAAAAAAATTAGCGAACAATTAAAATTTTTGAGTTCGAAACCCGTGGTACATTGAAGCATCGCGACTTATCTTTTCACTTTTGAAAAGCTAGTAAAAAATTTTCTAGCAATTTTTGGCGTCAGGAAACAATTTCTGTTATAGTAATTCGAGCACGGCGAACATTTTTAGATACTTTGCGCATTAATAGGACGTATGGCTGAAAAGTTGCGGCTTTGGGGAGGGGGTTTCCTAGACTCTTACCGCGTCCTGTGCCAGACACGTTAGCGGAAGGCTATGATTTATACTTCGCCTCCCACCCTGGTGGGCCCACCCCAAAGGTGGGGAAAGGTGGGCGCGAGGGGTGGGCAGGGGGTGGGCGCGGGGGGTGGGTGGGGGGTGGGGGGTGGGGGTGGTCGCCTCCCCACCCCACCCCCACCCCCACCCCCCACCCACCCTGGACGCCCACCCCACTGTAAGACTAGCGAAAAAGCTAGCCTTTAGCCAAGTTTATTGATTGTATAGAACCGTATGGTCCTATAACGACCATTTTTTTATCATTTTGCACAGTTTGTGGATAGGGAATTTCCTTTAATAAAACCCCACAAATTTTTTTCAAAAGCAAAAAAAATTCTCTAAGGGCACTCCTCCCGTGGGGTGATTGGAGAAAATGCAACCACTGGGATTCTATAGCGGAAAACGGTACAAAAATTCATCAAAATTATAAAAATTTACGAAAAATATTGACTTTTTGATCAAAAATGTATGAAAAATGACCGAAGAGCGTAAAATTTGTTAAGAATTTTATGTGCCTTTTTAGCAACAAAAAAATTACTAACTAAAACACTATAAAAAGCTTCATTACCTATGTGATCTATTTTCTCGGCTGTAGATTTGATGGCTTCCCTTGGCGGGGGGGGGGGGGTCGTCTCCCACCCTGACCCCCACCCTCCGCCCACCCCCGGCGCCCACCCTCTGCCCACCCTCCACCCCCACCCCTGCCCACCTTTTGGGGGGGCCCACCAGGGTGGCGGGCGAAGTATACTATGATTTCTATCCGTATTTTTTTAGTGCGACAAGTGTGTGCCTGCATCGGTTGTTTGTTCGATTGGCTCGGGAATCACTCTCTCATCTGGTGGCTTTCCCCAAATCGACGCCGACTGCACCGTATCCTCCCTATTTTGTGTGGGTCCTTTTTCCCGCATTTCGCAAGATTTTTGTCTTTTTTTACAAAAATTTAGTAGTTTGCAGGTTTAGGAATAGTAAAAACCATTAAAAGACGCATCCACTATTTAGGTTTTAAAAATTAGATCCTAACACAAAAATTGGTTTCCCCCACCCCCCGATAATGGGAAAGCTCCGAAAAACGAATATTTTGCAGGCGCCATCGACACCCGCTACGAAGGCGTGCATTCGCCCAGTGGAAGTCGCGCCAGGAGAATGGGTCCTGTTCCCCCTCAATCTGTGCACACGACAAATGCTCATCGACAAGAAATGTCCAATGGCTCAAATGTATGCCAGTTTACCCATTCCGCAACAATACATCCCCCTCGCAGCGCCCGGGCCAAACCCTACGACCCGGCAGCTCCGATACTCACCACCGACTACTATCTGCATTGCGATGCCGGCTTCACCGTGCCACAGTGGGTGCTTTTGGCCCTTTAGGTACTGAGCGTTTAGCGGGGGGGGGGACGTTTTTTATGGTAAGGGATGCTTTTTCATTTTTACATTTTGCCTTTATACGTTTTTATACGGTAACGAGGCGTTTTTATATGATCGGGGGGGGGGGCTTTTTTCTTAGTATCGCAGTTTTCTAAGATAAATTGCGGCAGCGGTTCCCAAAGTGTTTTTTTTACTATTCCGGAGCTACTACTAACAAAAATGGTATTGATTAAAAAACAAATACAAAATTTGGGCCAAAAAACCCGATTATTGGCAAAATACCGATTTTATTTTGTTAAATGTAAGTTTTGTGAAGTTTTTTCCATTTTAAATAAACTTAAATTCTATTAGTTTTATTATTACACGTGTTTCTAGCCATTTCTAAGCGTATGGGAAAAACTACGTTCCCCCCGATAATGCGAAAGAACCAGAAACTTTATGATCCCTTAGAAAACTTAAAAATGCTTCCAGGAAAATAGCGGAGCTGAAGACGTGTGTGCCAAGCCTGCATATCGCCGCCGGATTCTCGCAGTTAAATGCCACCGACAACATCTTTCCCCTCGAACTGGTCACCTTCTCCAAGGACGTCCCATTTTCACCGATGAATCCGAGGCGTCCCACACCCAAAGGAGAAATTCCCAGAGCCGTATGCGGATCTTGGTACGGTCCACCAATTCCTCAAAGAATCTCTGCTAGCCTTCCCCTCTCCATCCCCTCCAATTCCTCAAAGAATCTCTGCTAGCCTGCCCCCGTCCATCCCCTCCAATTCCTCAAAGAATCTCTGCTAGCATGCCTTGCAAACTCCTATCAAACTACAAACTCCACGAATTGAGGTGGCCGGATGAGGTGAGGGCCGTGATGACGTCGGAGACGCTTAAGGAGAAAAGCTCTGGCTGCCAGATGATCTGTCGATACAATGGGACGGGCATGTATCCACATTGCATCCCGTATGATGTACTCGATTCCGATGGGCACATCTACACCGCATTCCGGCAGAGGGTACGGTAGCTTTGGAGGGGATACCGTAGCTTTAAAGGGGCCGGCAAGGAATTAATTTTGGACTTTCCCGGCTCGGCTTCCGTAAAGATTTTGGTACTGGAATTTTTTGAAAATGCCCTCCCCCCGCTGACAGTGCAGTACCATTAAATTCTACTTTTCTTAAATTACCCCCCCGATAACGCACCAATCCCTGAATTTTGCAGTCGCCACCGTTCGCCACTTTCCTGACGGAAGAGGAGAATCTGCGCATCGGATGGACACCCGAAGCGAATGATAGCAATTTATACAGATATCCGAAGTGCATCAAGGGGAAATTGCCGGTTGGTTTTTACAAGACTCACGACTCTCTCTCTCTCTCTCTCTACCTGTCTCTCCCTCTCTCCCTCTCTCCCTCTCTCTCTCTCCCGCTCTCTCTCTGCACCCGCTCTCCCTCCCTCTCACTCACTCTCTCAGTCGCTCTCGCTCTCTCGATCTCTCTCTCTCTCTCTCTCTCTCTCTCTCTGAATCCATCATTTCCAGAAAGAGCAAGCAGCCATCGTGGCGCAAGATCGATTCCTGAATTGCCGTACAAACCCGTTCTCCCTTCGTGATCCATCGGTCTTTGTCAGCCCGAAACTACAGGGAGGAGATTCCGATCCGGAGGTACGGTAGCCGTGGCAGGTGTCGACCCTGTTATTACAGACATTCACCCGTCTCCCCGATGAGGAGGGTCCATCGGCGTGGTGGGCGGTGCTCGTCATTGGAGGTGTGGTGTAACTTGTAGTCTGTACAGGGTGTCCCATAAAAAAGCACCCCTCCGGCATTTTGCCATATTACATCCGATCTGTCCCAAATTTGGACCAGAGGTGTATCAGACCCTAAATAATCACAATCCTGAATTATAGCCCGCCAGCTACTGTAATCTTCGAGATATAACAAAAATAAACTTTATTATCCGTTTTCCATATGGTTTTCGTCGGAATCGACCCATCGAATATTAAGTTAAAATGAAGCGGCAAGCCTTCTTTACCCCTAAAGATTTTTTCTGAATAAAATTAATCAAATAACCGTTGATTTCAACAATTTTTGTAACGCAAAGTCACCCCCGATATTAAGCGAAATTAGGGATTCGCAGCCGGAAGTCGATGCAAATCGATGCAAAGTCCAAAAAGATAGCCGAAAAAATTGTTAAGAACCACGTAAAAAGCAGTATTTCGGCGATAACTCAAAATCTACTGTAGTGATCGGGCTATAATTCAGGATTGTGGTTATTTAGGGTCTGGTACACCTCCAGTCCAATTTTGAGACTGTTCGGATGTAATACGGCGAAATGCCGGAGGGGTGCTTCTTTTGGGACACCCTGTAGTTTGTAGCCTACGGAAATTCAGTTCCTGTAGTTTCTAGCGTTTTATTGATTTATTGATAGTTTAGCCTCAAAATATGTAGTCTGTAGTTTGGTAATTACGACCCTCAAATTTTGTAGTTTGTAGTCTAGAACCTATGGTTTACGCGTCAACTTTGTAGTTTTCGTCTTGTAGTATGACTTCAAGGCTACAGGCTATAGAAACTGGCTCGCGCCCCGTGATTTTAATTTTGTGGTCTGTAGTTTTGCCTTGTTAGGTGGTTTGTAGCCTGTCAAATAGACTGCAGACTACAAACTACAAACTACAAAGATTGACCAATTTTCAGTGCTCCTGCTGCTGATCGCCATCTTTGCCGTCATCTTCTGGCTGCTGTGGCGGAAGCGGGGCAGTGGAAAGAGCACGTAAGGCATTCGGGGGATCAGGGAACGTGGCAAGCTAGCAAAGATCATTTGGGAAGCGAAAATCGATGGTCCGACTGCCGGTTTGGCGATTTTCCGCGTTTAAAAACATGCATTCTAGCTGAGATCATTTGCGAAACGAAAATCGAGAGACCGGGAGCCAGCTTGGCAAAATAGCTTTTGAAAAACGTGGGCAAGCTAGCAGTGATCATTTCGGAATCAAAACCATAGACCCTGCGTGCCAGTTTGGCGATATAGCGATAGAAAACGGCAGGCAGGCTAGCAAAGAAAATTTTGGAACCGAAAATATGCAAACTGGATGCCAGCTTAACAAAATAGCCATTCAAAAAGTCAGACAAGCTAGCAGAGAACATTTGAGAAGCGAAATTAGCTTTTCTGTCTGCCAGTTAGCCTATTTACACCCTCGGGGCAAACTAGCGGAGACCATTTGCCCAAAAATTTGTCGATTTTCCAGCCCATCGACCTCCTCGGCGTCGTCCTCCTCCCGAAAACAAGCCGACAACCACCCACCCCCCGCTAATGGAAAAGGGCACCACAGCAAGCACAAAAAGACGACCAGCCGCCTGCCGATTGACGCTACGCAATGCTCCGCCATGGACGGGGAGGGCGGAAAGGGCGGAAAGACGTGGATGGGCATCAAAATTGGAGGCGGCCACGAGCCACCCACCGATCCGAATGACTATCTACCGCTACACTGCAAGGATGACGTCAATTTGGACTCGAGTGTACGTTCGAAATTTTTCTCAATTTTTCAAAATTAAAATTGTCTTTAAAAGGTACGAATTTAATTTGTATAAATTTAATTTAGATTTAAAAATCCAATTAAATGAAAATTTAAGTGGATTTTTAAATAAATTAAATTGTAAATTTAAATGATTTAAAATCCGTTGACATTGAAAAATCGTTTAAAATTTTTAAAATCGAAAATTAAAAGCTATAGATGTAATCTAAATTAGCGAAAATTGTATTCTGAATTTTTCAACTGCGAAAACTCAATTTTCAAACAAGTGTGTTCCAATTTAAAAAATTACGTTAAAGTTTTAAAAATTAAGACATGAAAAACTTGATAGATGCAAATTCAATTAAAAAGCTTAATTTTTTAAAATGGAATTAATTTTAAGATTTTAAAATTCAAAAAATCACAACTAAATTTACAATTTTTTAGATGAGCTTTTCACAATTTTTTTGATTAAACCAACCCAATTTAATTTCAAGCCCTTAATTTAGAGTTTGAAGCCTAAGGTAATTAGTAGTATGAGCAAAAAAAAGTGTTAAATCTAACTATTTTCAGCATTAACAATTTAACAAAAAATACAGCATGATTTTCAGATGAAAGAGTCGGTGATCCAGAAGTAGGAGGAGACCAACGAGAAGAAAAAGCGCAACAAGACGAAGAGATACCGTAACCCGCGGCCCGGCCCCCTCCACACGATCGATAAATCGGCAGAAAAATCGATAATTCCCCCCTTCCCCCGTCCCCATTTCTCTGTCTGATTGATGTATTGATCCGATTTATTGATGGATTTTCTGCCCCCTGCCTCGCCCATCGGAAATATCGATCGATTGCCCCCGCTGCCCATCCCCCGCGTTTTAATAAAGTGCTTCAGAGACATCGATTTTTCGAGTTTCCGAGACGACTGGGGCACTGTATCGTCTTTTAACGTTTACTTGAACGAACAGACGTGTTTTTTTTCAGATAGGCTACTTATGGTGTATCGCATTAGGGTTGGGTTTTGGCGCAACCGGTTTCCGATCGATCGCTTTGCATATCCTAAACGATTAAATCGTTGGACGAAAACCGGTTTCCGGCTTCGAACCGATTTAAATCGGTTCACGAGGCAAAACCGGTTTTTGCCAGGCTCGGAAATCGGTTCGGGGTAAAAAAAACCGGTTTTTCACGATTCGGTCCCGGAAGTGAAACCGGTCTTTATGCAAATAATATTAATTCTAATCAACCCAGACAGCCTGATTGCTACTTGATTGTTCGGACTTTACCAGTCGTTTACGATTGTCTTTTCGGCCACAGTTCTAGATAGGCAAGGTATTTTCCCGCTTTCACGCCCGGACCCGACTGTTACTGATAGCCTTAGATTGTACTCGATCATTTTGAAGCGCTCCAGGCTCGCACCAGCGTTTAATATGACGTTCTAATCGTTTGTCTCTGAGACCATACATTGCTAACAAGCTAACAAGGGAAGTGCACGACCGGCCCACGAGAAATCGACACGCGACATAGTGGATCTGATAGAATCGGACACGGGGATTCCGAATCTGTAATCAGAATCTGCTAAATAAAACGGAGAAAAAAGTTATGAAGCTTCAAAGTTAGCCAAATCGCCAAAAACGGTACCTTTAAAGGTACACTAAAGTCTCGTGGGTTTGGTTACCGGCCGGTAACCGTCCGCAGGATAGCAAACAGCGTTACGGTAGGCGCTCGCCGCGGAGCAAAACCGAACCCTGACTGCCAGCTTGGGGCAGCGCCTTGGACCACTAGGCCAAGGGAGAGACGGGAAGGGGAAGATGGAGAGGCGATAAGAAGGGGCCGACTTAGTTGCGGCAAAGAGCCCAAATTTACTACCGCCACCGAACTTTTTGAACGAGCTTTTAGTGTACCGGCCATACCCTTGCCCGCGAATCCAAAAACCCTTTTTCGGTGAATTGTTTGCAAATGGCACGTATTACAGCTCATTCGAAAGAGCTTTTTTTGCTGAACAAGATATACTAACTCTTTTCTGCTCAATTCCGTTCTCCCAGCTTTTACGGGCCCTTAAAGTTACCGTTTCCGGCGATTTGGCCAACTTTGAAGCTTCATAACTTTTTTCTCCGTTTTATTTAGCAGATTCTGATTACAGATTCGGAATCCCCGTGTCCGATTCTATCAGATCCACTACGTCGCGTGTCGATTTCGCGTGGGCCCGTCTTGCACTTCCCTTGTAAGACAGAACTCGATTCCCAAAAATTTATGAAAATTGAGGCTTTACATTACCGCAATTTGACTAATAAGTGTGCTGGGGATTTGCATAACGACCGGTTTCACTTCCGGGACCGAATCGTGAAAAACCGGTTTTTTTACCCCGAACCGATTTCCGAGCCTGGCAAAAACCGGTTTTGCCTCCTGAACCGATTTAAATCGGTTCGAAGCCGGAAACCGGTTTTCGTCCAACGATTTAATCGTTTAGGATATGCAAAGCGATCGATCGGAAACCGGTTGCGCCAAAACCCAACCCTATATCGCATCGCATCCGAAAGCAATTTTTAAGGTTTCCAAAATTTGGATTTTCCAGATTTTCCGAGTGACGCCCATTCGCCATGCCGATTTCCGCTATGCCGAATTTTCGCTATACCGAATTTTCACTATGCCGAAGTTTCGCTATATCGAATGTCGCTATGCCGAATTTTGACAATCCAAAATTTTCACCATGCTAAATTTTTTCATTTTCACATTACATCATACATTCAGGGGCATAGCCAGAAAAAAAATTTCGGGGGGGCCCCGAAAATTTTTTTCCAAAAACTCAAAAAATTAGCGAAAAAAACAGCGCCGCAGGCGAAAAATTTTGGAAAAAAGGCTACACAGCTCTACAAATAGCAGCAAAAACGTGAAAAATAGCGCCGCAGGCAGCAAATTATTTGGAAAAAAACGAAACTTGTCCAAGATCCTAAACCATTCAAAAAAAGAGCAGACTGTACCCTTAAAGGGGCTCAGAAGTCAAAATTCGCGCGTGCGGGGATTGAACCTACTGGTCAAAAAACGAAAGAGTCACTGCCGAGGAGTACAACAAAACTGTTTTCGTTGCAAAAAAACGTCAAATATTTGAGTAAAACCGAAATGTTCTCGGGGCGAAAACGAGTTTTTGAGTGTGCGACGATTACATGTCGTAATGCCTTGTAAGACACCCAATCTCTCGATCTCGGTGATTCTCTGGTCAATTTTCATAATTTAAAAGTCTGGAATGATCAAAATTCGGTGAAGATTCCAAAAATAGCATCAGAATTTTTAAATTCAAGAGTTTTCGGGTCCAAACGGGGGCAAAAGACCATGCGGCGCGGTCGCGTTGCGGCCGCATCTGGCAATTTGCCAGGAATCACAGCAGGGGGCCGTGGACCAGATTTCGGAGCCCCTTTAAAGCTCAAAAATGCAAGAAGCTCGTTTACTACATTTTTCCGCTCCAGTCCTCGAGACGCCTCAGGGTACCGTAGCGTCTGTTTTTCTGGAATGCCGTAATCCATTCGATAATCATTTGAAGGGCTCCAATAATGCAGAAAAGTATCATTTTCGGCTTTTCCGAGTCATTTCAATTGACGTCTAGGCGCAGCTCAGCTGTTGTTTGTACCGTAGTTGAAAGGGTTTTTCCAAAGCTTTTTGTTAACATCCACGCGCTCGATTGAGAAGCAGGCATTATCCCTAAATGTGGGGACCATCTGCCCAATGGAAGGCAACATTTGCCCCACCAGCTGGCGGTCCTCATAAACTGTTCTGTTTTGTTCCTCCCATGCTACGTTGTGAGATCGATTGGCTGGGCCGTCATGGCACATTGTGTCTTTAACTTTTAACTCTTACTCTAACTCCTCTCTAACGCTTACCCGCACTCTTTAACTTTAACTACTAACTTTATCGAACATTTGGGCAATAATGATGCTGTTTTGATCAAGGCTGTTTGGAAATCAACTATAATAATTTTCTTGACGCGTCCGTCCGTCTGTCTGTCTGTCCGTCATGTCCCGGATTCAACTCGAAGGGAAAAGGAGCTAGAGCTTAGCTCTCTTCGGATTCGCATAGAGCGCCCTCAGAAACCTCCAAACTGATAAAAAAATTATGAAAAACTTTTAGTTTAAATTATTAAAATTAACTTTGAAAGTTTTTCCTTAGTAAATGGAGTGGGGGATCCTTTCCCGGCATGCCACGCCCCTTACCCCTGCCCCCCCCCCTGCCCAGGCCCTTTCCCGCGCCCAGATAGCTTTTTTAGTTTCTTTAATACTTTTTAATACTTTTTATTTATGTTAATTAATTATTTAAATCATCTAAAGCCATCGGGAAAGGATTTAGGCAGTTTTTGAAGGGGATTTCAGCCATGGGGGGTATCTGAAGCCATCAGGAAGGTATTTAGGTAGTTTTTGAAGGGGATTTCAGCCATGGGGGGTATCTGAAGCCATCAGGAAGGTATTTAGGTAGTTTTTGAAGGGGATTTCGGCTATGGGGGGGTATTTATGGAGGTGGGAAAGGATGTGGTGGAGTGGGACATGTAGGCTAGCCCGAAGGCGAAGCGACTGTAACCATCTGGTTAGCAGATATCCCGGACAGGGACGAACCCTTTCGCTCGTGTCACCGATTTTGTGCTGATGCTGATAAACATCGACCGTCCTGAGCCCTTTTAATTAAAGGACGCATTTTTAATTAGTTTTTAAAGTTCTGGCCAAATTAGAAAATCTGCTATGCTTTTCACCCCTAACCCCGTTCGGCCCGAAGATAGTTTCACTTTGCATAGTTCTTCCCGAATCCTGAGCCCAAAAAAAAGGAACACCCCCTCTTTCCCTTTATATAAGCTACCCCACAGTTCCGGCGGATGCAATTTGTTATTTAAATTTAACCGTGGTTCAAAAGCGTTATATACAGGGTGTCCCAATAAAAAAAACACCCCCTTCTAACTCGACGCAGAAGTATCGGATCGGAATGGAAGTTACATCATTTGAAAGCCTTTGAAACGGCCAGTTTGCAACAATCTTCAAAACCATGTTTTAATTTAAACCAGCCATTTTACAAAGCATTTAAAAACATTAAGGGACGACTTCTGCATCTAATTAACGGCTACTTCCGGTCATTTTGTATGGAAAATTTGAGGCAAATTAGCTCGTATGCAACCCCAAAAAACCGGAAAATTTTACAAAATGGCTCGTAAAATAGCGCATTTAAATAACAAGATGGTTTTGAAGATTGTTGCAAACTGGCCGTTTAAAGGGCTTTTGAATGGTGTAACCATCATTCCGATCCGATACTTCTGCGTCGAGTTAGAGGGGGGGTGTTTTTTTATTGGGACACCCTGTAGGCTCGCCCCACTTCATGCGTATGCTAATCGCTCCGTAACAAAAAGGGTGCCCGATTTTTCAACATAAACTTAATTCTAATAAAATAAATAAATAAATAATTAAATAAAATAAATAAAAATAAAATTGTTTATGGCTGTTTTTAAGACCGGTTTTTACTTCTACGAAACTTCTCTCTTCTTCCCATTTTAAAAAATTTTGCGCTGGCGCTGGTTTTTCATTAATGTCAATTGTCCATAAAAATTATTAATTATTCAAATCACCAACCCTGGTTATGAAGGATCGGCGCGCGAGGCCGCCGGACAGCTGAATTCCTAGCGCGGGCCTGGGTTTTTGAACGAGCGCGGTTTGCACCTTTAAAATTATTTTCCTTTATTGAGATACTATTGGAACAACTTGACGGAAGTTGCATGCAAAGTGATACATACAGACACTATTTTTTTATATATAGTAGGATTTAATAAGCCTGCAGTAAGCCTGCAGTCCAGATTTTCCGAATTTCCTATTGACGGCAAGTTAAACCGATCGATATTCTTTACCACTAGTTTGATAGCGCACTCCGAGAGCTTCATTTTGATACCCCTCATGGGCCTGTAACTCATCAAAAGTGCTAGGATTTTCCGCTTGAAAATTCTCTGCTTTCAAAATTTTCAAAAGTTTTTAACGAGTTAATTTTGGTCGTCAATAATCATAAAAAAACAACTTTCGTTAATTCTTCATGCCCAGGATATTTAAGCATTCTCGAAAGGCATGGTCCGATTCGTTTCCGTTCGTGAGATGTTTTGACCTTGCAGGAGAAGCGGGTGAAGTGGCCGCTTTGTTGTGAGTTAAAAATGGCATGGCGCTGTAATACGATGATAGCGCTGTTGGCACTAATGATGATGAGAGTCAAGGGACGAGACCGTAAGTCCCTTACGCAACACAAAACACACAAAGGCACACAAAGCCGAACTGCTCTCTCTTCGTTCCGGCGGAATTTCTGCTTTTTTTTTTACCGGTGGGGGGGGGGGGCAAGCGCACGGATGGAATTCGTTGCACTGGTAAGAGAAAAACCTTAAAGGTACACTAACGTCTCGTGGGCTTGGTTACCGGCCGGTAACCGCCCGCTAGATAGCAAAGGCCGCGCTGTCGTTACATAAAAAACAGTAAAATTTAATAAAACTACAGGGTGTTAATCTCATTCCATCAATATTTAAGGTTTTTCTAAAAAAAAAGCGGCCATTTTTCAACAGGAATTTCGCAATAGCATGCAGATCTCGCATAAATCAGCACTTTTCAGGGTTTTTGGACCTAAAATTCGCAAATAAAAATACATAATAAAGAAAATGAACCCTCCCTGTTTCTCGTCTTTTCGAGAGCAGTCTAGATACCTAAATCGTAAAAATCGGAAGCGACTGCGGACCGCTAGGTGGGGGGGTTGGGCACCCTGTAAGGTAAAACCCAGCCGGCCCCAAACTTTCGGCTCTCGGCTTCCTGTTGGTCTACAGGTCTACAGGGGAGGCGGAGTTACGGTAGGCGCTCGCCGAGGAGCAAAACCGAACCCAGACCACCTCCCTGGGGCAAGCGCCATGGACAAATGGGCCATGGGACAGACGGCATAGGGGAAGCGGAGAGGCGATATGAAGGGTCGGCCCCGGCGACGGCAAAGGGCCCAAATTCCCGACCGCGATCCACTTTTTTTTAAACGAGTTTTTAGTGTACCTATAATATAGCCCGCTGGTAAGGGAAACTAGCCTGCAGACTCAATATATCCGGCTCAAGTCTAGGAAACCCCCCCAGCCGATTTTTCAACTTTTCTACCTTCCTTATTTTTATTTTTCGCTACTTTTTTCGACTGAACTGCAATGTAGTCTTACTAATTAGCCTACGGCGAACATTTTGGTATACTTTAGAGCACGCTAGCACAAAGGGGGGCCGAGATACAAAAGTTGGTGCCGGCTGGGGGGGGGGGGGGGGTTTTCTAGACTCTTACCATATATCCTTATTAGTTTCTTCTTTCGATAAATGCCGACTAATTCCACCATGCTCTTTTATATTCCATTAGGTAACTCGATAAATGGCAGAAAAACCAACCATACAGACGATAAATAAACTAGAAACCGCATTCCCAGCCAAAAGCACCTTTTTCGCCCATAATCTCATGTTTCGCCTTTATAGTGTTAATTTCACAATTAGTTATTTTCCTATAGGGTTTCTATGCAACTTTTCAAGGACTTGACAGTAATTAAAGGAGGTTTGCAAGCTTTTCTCGAACCATACCCCAATGGCCCCAAGTCTTTTTTTGCTTTTTCCGCCCGGATGGGGAAGTGGGAAAAGAAGAAATTGCAAATTACGGGCCAGAGAATAGCTTTCAGTATCGGAGGGATTCTCGGAATACATGGAAGAATGGGAAAGAAATCAACCTGGTGTTGATGCCAGCGAAAGGAGCCGAAAACTGGCCGGGATGGTCGACTCGATTCTGATCATGGGAGAACCCATCGGAAATCTCATTGCTCGCGGTGTGAAGCAGGGAATTCCGGTTAGTCAGCATTAGATATTTAGCTATTCGGCTTGCCACCATCTGGACTTAAAAGAACGGGGCCACGGAATTTTTTGCGATTTGCGAAATTTCGGAAATTTTTGCGGCTTCATGAAGGCCCGAATTTTCAGTTCCAATCCCTTGTCATTTTTAGCCCGACTCTCCGGATGTGGACGCAATTAGACGGCTAACGGCGCGGCTGAAGGAACGCGAAATAAGTTTGTGGCGAATTTACGGAGCGGTATTTGCAGTGCCTTAAATTCGAAAGCTTATTGTTAGTGAGATTCAGGTTTGCAAAAATTACAAGACCTTTATAATTGGCCGGCAATCCCGGAGTTCAAACGCTTATAAAGCTTTGTCAAGTCGAGGGTGTAAGCAAAAGACCCTCGATTCATGCCCGTATGTGGAAACCACCTTTCAACCTTGTGTTCACTGAGCGCAAAAAAGTACCTCAGAAAAGTTTTCACCGGCGACTTTGGGTAAAAGCGCATTACAGTTCCAATTTGTGCAAAAATCTGCATTTAGAGGTTCCGGAATTTAGAGATTTGATTTTTAGGGATTCTGATTTTTAGAGATTCTGATTTTTAGCGATTCTGATTTCTCACGATTTTTCGAAAGTTTCCGATTTGAAGATGTGTTTGGTATGTCGTTAGGTGCGTAATGGCCACGAGCTTAGTGCACCCATATCAGATGTATCAAAGCCAGCTGTTTTCGGCTATTGCGATCTGGTTTTTCTAGATATCGAGATGTATCGAGAGGGCATTTTTGTTTTTGCTGTGTTTTTTCTATATTGCATCCAGCTTAAGCCGTAATCTGAAACTCTGAGTGTGTTTTTCGAGACGTCATCGAAAGGGATCGAAAAAATCCACGAAAACTAGCGAAAAGGTCGAAAATTCTAGGACCCCTTGGGCTACGCGGCCGGGGGGGGATAGGTCAAGTAAACCCTCGTCAAAATTTTTATATATATTTCAGAGATGGGAAATATATGGCGTCCAGCCGGTTTTGTGCAAACTGTGTCGATGGTGCGCGATTGGAATTCGGTAAATCCACCGTCGTGTCTAGGTTAATTTTCCGGCCCTCAGGCAGTACTAGACCGGCTCGTCGCGATTGAAAGCAATTTCGAAAGTCTGTTCCACTTTCCCGACCGGATGGACAGGAAGAAAAATGACTTTCTATGGCAGTGCCGGAGATTCGACCACTTAGCAACGTTGCGCGTAACTGACCCCGCTTTCTGGCAGCCTACAATTTTTTCAGATAATTTGGAGACACTTTGTCGACATGTGCCCGATGCCTACTATGGCGCTCGTCCAACGCACCGTTGATGCCCTAAAGGCCTTGAGACTGGTCGAGTCGAAACGTAGGTTGCCGACAGACTCACGTAAATTGGATGTATCATTCGGTTTTTTTTGTGTCGTTTTTCGGTTCCGGGGTGTTTCCAAACATTGGCACTATTTTATTGCAGTGCGGAAGCCGGGCCCCGACCTCGCACGATTCTATCACGACGCCAAGACCAGTAAGGCTTATAATCGTTGACACGCGTATGTAGATCTGCAGGGTGTAACACCCCCCTGCATTTGATCGACCTCTAACCGACCTGGCCTAATTTTTACCAGCGATGGGCACCTATAAAAACTAGGTGCAGCGAACTTTCAAAAGCAAAAGTGGGCAAAACAAAAAAGTTATAGCTTTCTAGTTTGCTTAATTGACTGCAAAGTTGATTGATTGTGATCTTGAAATGTTTAGCAAAAAATAAGAATGTTCCAAAATTGTTCCAAAAAAACAGTTTTTAACGATAGCTTCTGTGTTTTACCATATTTTGCCTTCAAATTCCGGCCGCACGTAGTTTTCATGGTGCCGTATCGCTGGTAAAAATTGTGGCCCGGTCAGATTGAAGTCGCCCAAATGCCGAAAAAAGGGGGGGGGGCTTTTTGGATCCCGTATTCTTGACAGATCCGATTTCCGAGTATGCTAGGCTTCCGGAATCGATATCTTTTCTCAGGAAAACTCACTTTTTTTTTAAAAAACGGGTTGACTGCCCTGAAAAAGTCCAAAAGCCTACTATCCTACTATATATAAAAAAATAGTGTCTGTGTGTGTGTGCCACTTTGCATCCACTTCCGTCTGTCTGTCCGGAGGATATCCCAAGAAGGGACGGGTATTAGGCTACGTATGATACATCATTAGATGCGTAATGGTCTAGGGATGACTGCACACATATCAGATTTTGAAAAATTAGCCATTTTCGCTATTAAATTTAGGTTTTTGTAAAAACCTCTTTGTTAGGAATGATTAGCATAGACCGGAAGTGGGCGGTCGTCTATATAAAGAGGCAGAGGGGGTTGTTTTTCATTTTTTTGCCTTCTGGATGAAGTACAATTATGCAAAGGGCGGCATAGCATGGGGTCCAAGACGGTTGAAAAGTCGCGAAGCGGCTTTTCAACCCTGGTATATGTATAAATTTCTAATGTCAGTCTGCCCCTCCAGGAATTCAATTCCGCTGCCAGCCCCTAAATTCGGTACACGCCCCGAAATCTTGGCGGTGTAAGGGCGCGGCAACGAAGCACTCCGTTCGTCAAGAAAATGTATGGGGTCAAAACTTTGGAGGCTCGTATCTTGAAAGATATGGCCTATCTTAAAAAACCCGAATTCCGACTTTGTAGAATAGACCACGGCGATTCTAATGATGTTAAGCACTAACAAAACGGAATTTAGAAAGTATGCTGACGAAGGCGTTTTTTATTTCGTTTGAAATTGGGTGGATTTGCCGCGCCTTTCTGAGTCGTTTGTATTGGTGTGTAGCGAACGGCCATGGGAATGAGATAGCCTAGTGAAAACTTACAATGTTTTAAAAATGTGATTTTTGTAAAAAAACCCTTTTATCCGAAACGGATCAGAAATGCGGCCCTTTTTGCAAAAATATTAGTAAAAGGAAGAAAAAATCCGGAATTTCAAAATTTCGAAAGGCGTGCTGGACTCGTCTTGTCGAGAGCTTTCGATAGATACCAAAATCGTAAAAATCGGACACGTCTCCGGCCCGCTAGGTAGGGGGGGATTTTTTGGGGCACCCTGTATGGTCAAATTATATTTTATTACGCTTATCTTTGGCACTTGCCTGTCCGATTACCCAACTAAATCATTCGAAACCAATGTTGAGTGCCGGCACTGTCGGTAAGTAACTACAGGGTGGCTAGAAAGTATTTGCCGCGCTTTCGCGCTGGTTTTAATCTACTAAAATTCCAACGACAGGTGCATTAATGGGGTGCATTCGGAAGAGAATTTTTCGCTCTATCGATTGATATATAAAAACAAGCAAATTCTTGCTCCTATAATTTTATTTAGACTGAAATACATAAAACCTCGTTTTTTGTATTGGTTTTCGGCACTTTCGAAGGCTTCGAAAAATTTCTTAGGGGATATCTTATTCTTTTCCGGTGCTGTATCGTAGAAACCATTAACGAAACTATCTAAAAAAATTATGCTCGGGGCACCGCGAGACTTAGATGGATCACGGAAGTGAAAATAAAATTTTGCCAGTGGGGTGCGCTGATATTCGTGGCTGCAACCATCTGCCGCACAAAAATGGATTTTAAAAATCATTAATTCGAAAGCTTGCCCTAAATTTACTACTAAAATATAGCGAATGCATAAGCCTAGCAGGCTGACACTTTGACTAGGACCAAAATAATTGAAAACGCCGGCCTCAAGCATTTGAAGATCGTTCGAAGCGAACGGCAAGAAAGTGCAACTTATTATTATTTTGTGCCCGCAATAATTTTAGTTACGGCTATCCAATGTGTTTTTCCTATCCACGCGGTTGGTTTTATTCCGTTCACAAAAGAAATAATATTTTCCGCATAAAAATGTGGTTATTGAAGACATTTTGTATTTGTGCTCCAAAAACACCTTGGTCGGCTCCTTTTAGGCGCTCAAGTAAATAGCGAAAAGCTTTTCGAGACGGTTTAAACAAATTTTTCTGGTTGATACGTCCAATAAAGGGCCTTGCGATAAACAAAAATCCAACTTTCTGTTCTGATTGGTTGCAAGAAAAAATTGAAAAGATTAACACTAAAGTCAAAATACGTGCGGCGCAGGCCCATGTTTGGAGGCACCTCTAGAGGACTGTATCTTAAAAATTTGAGGTCTAGGGTGTTAGTCTTTTTGATAGTCGTAAAGAGGGGTCTGTTCGCTACATTTTGGTTATAAAATGGCAAAGAAGCCGGACACTGAGAATTTCTTAAGGAGCTTTCCCCGCGGCAAATACTTTCTAGCCACCCTGTAGTAGCGTCCCATAGCCATCCCCCCAAACCGCCGAAAATCTATGTATGGGTTTGATTGGGCGTGGGTAGTTGCCGGAGGGGAGGACGAGGTGGCTCGCGCTTCGGGACGAAAATTTTCACTCGAGCCGTTTGGTGTCGCTTTTTTCCTGCCCGGGACGGCCAGCGCTGAATCCCCGCGGAGCGGGAGGTCGGCGCTGGTCGTAACATAATTCTGGAATTTCAAAAATCGGAGAGAATATCGGCGATTGCAAGCTTTCGATACATACCTAAATCGCAGAAATCGGTGACAACCCCGTCGCTGGAGGGGGTCTATTTATGAGACAGCCTGCACAGTCTTACCTCGGTTTTTGTAGTCGATGCAAAATTTTCATTTATCTGTCTCACCTGCCCGACCCCCCCCCCTCGACTGGCACCTTTTTCAGACTACATCATCGGACTGACCAGGGCGCCGGATCATATCAATGCTCTTCGCGATGGTACGCTAATTTATTCAACACTGAGGCGCCAATAAGAAACGCTTATCCTGAGGGAATATGGTATGAAAACAAAGCAGAGAAAGAAGATAATTGTGACGAAAAGAGAAGAGTATTAATGATGCTGAAGGATCGGGACACGGTTATATAGAGGTTAGGATCAGGCATGGTCAAAATGGGTCCGAATCGGTCCGGTCCGGTCCGGTCCGGACTGCAATTTGCATAACGGACCGGACCGGATCGATAATAGACTTTAATAACAAAATATTTTTGAATCTTCCTTTGAATTTGAATTTGAACCTTTGAATCTATCTTTTTTAAAAAGTGTGGCTTAGTTCGTAGTTTTTATTTAGTTGATTCACAAATGGATCGAAAGAAAATGGCGGATGTCGAGCAGTTAGCGGCTATTTTGTTGGGTATGTTTTGCGCATAACAAACGATGCTTTAATTTTAGGTGCTCATACGACACAACACGGACTTGGGTATGCGATAGAGATATAGAGATACTCCCCGTCACGTAATCGAAAATCACCTGTACTTACTAGGCGACATAAAAAAAATAGGTTGCATGCTGGTATTCAGCCACAAAAAACGTTTTAAAGACATCACGAAAAAATCTAAAAATAAGTTTTTAGACAATTTTATATTTTTTTGAGGGTTTGGCAGTTTTCAATCAGACGTTTTTGATCAGACGTTTTTGATCAGACGATTTGTCGATTAGATGATCCTACTATCCTACTATATATAAAAAAAATAGTGTCTGTGTGTGTGCATTTGCATGCAACTTCCGTCCGGCTGTTCCGCATGTATCGGGCCAGGGAAAAGCTTTTAAGGCATGGGAGATATGTCATTAGGTGGGAAATTAGCTTGGCATGACTGCCGACCTAAAAGATTTTACAAAAGAACCTATTTTCGATACTAAAATGGATATTTTCGGTAAAATCCCGTCACCCCTCTTTGTTAAGCGACAATTTGCATTCGCCGGAAGTGGATGAAATCTATATTAACCAGCAAAGGAGATGTTTTTCATTTTTTTTTACCAAGCGGGTGCGGTCAGACCTATACAAAGGGGAGACCGTTAGGGGACCGAGACGGGGCCAGGGTTGAAAAGCCGCGAAGCGGTTTTTCAACCCTGGTTTTCGATTAAAGAGATGAGGACGGCATCTGTTGAACCCCGATTGGGGAGGGGGGTTCAACAGATGCAGCGGCGAAAGAGGGCGCCCAGGGGAGAGGCGCAGAGACATTCTTTTCCCCCGCCTAAAAGTTGAACTAGCCCTTTAAGGGAGAGAGAGAGAGAGGAGAGAGAAAGAGAGAGAGAGAGAGAGAGAGAGAGAGAGAGAGAGAGAGCGAGAGAGAGATATTCTTTAGATGCAAACTGGAGTCGGTCTATCATATTAATCGCGGTGCCCGTGCGGCGCTTGACCATGAAATGTTTATGCTGGAAGAAACGCTGAGGGAGGTGGTAAGTTTAAAAAATGTTTGTTTTTTGCTTTTCCCCAGGATTTTTCGCGTCGCGCCACGCAACGCGCTATACCGCCGGCCCCTGGCATAACCAATTACGACTGTTCTCGGTGTACAAGCGGCGCGTTGCCTGTCGCGGACGTGAAAAACGTACCTTGCCAGAAAATCACACAAATTGTTTCCTATCGTTGTTGACGACCTACTACTCGTTAAAAGGTTTTGAACTTCTTTGAAAAAGTTAAAATCATTGACGCGATAAAGTATGGAACTTTTTATTAAGACAAAAAAGAAGTTCATCAAGTACCGTTGATTTTTCCGATTTTTTAAAGCATGCTGGAATTTTGAAGCATAAATAGCTCATTGGATAGAGAACATTTTTTTGAACAGGATGGCAGAATTTACTACTACTATTTGCTTTTAAAGCGTTATATCTTCCAAAGGAAAGCTCTTTGGCAAAAACTGATTAAAGAGATGAGGACGGCATCTGTTGAACCCCCCTTGGGGAGGGGGGGTTCAACAGATGCACGGCGAGAGAGGGCGCCCAGGGGAGAGGCGCAGAGACATTTTCTTTCCCGCGCGTAATCGATTGACTTATGCCGCCCCTATCCCTTTAAAGGCTGATTTGCCCCTGAATTCCGTACAACCAGAAAGTTAGATGCTCTACACCTCTGCCTGTCTCAACATCATCCACGATGGGGAACAGGAAACTATGGAGTCGGACCGATCCGAGGCGTCAAAAATGATGTCCGGCATATTGAACTACACGGCGAATTGGGTGGAAAAGACACAGGTGTTGGCTTGCGCTTTCGTAGTAGTAATATGGGCTTTTTTCAAGGATTTTTCATTTGCCTAATTTTAGAGCCATTTTTGGGGGTAGGAAACAATTTTTCCACAGGGTTTTTAATGAAGGAGATGGTAAGGTGCAAAAGTGAAAAAAAGCTAAGCATTCCCCTAGCTCGGCGCAGAAGTATAGTTGCACCATTTGCAAACCCTTGACCCGGCCAGTTTGCAACAATCTTCAAAACCATGTATTTATATGAAAGGGATAGTTCAGCCTAGAGTTGTTATAACTCAAACAACAAACAACAAATTATTCAAACAACCCAAACAAGTTTGCTTTGTTTGAGCTCGAAAAGTTTCAAACAAAACAGCCTGGTTTGATGGAGTTCCAGGGGATCAAATCAAACAAGCTTGTTTGACTTGTTTGAACTTGTTTGAGCACCCTAAACGGTAAGATTTTTGGGGATTTTTGATGGATCGGAAGCGAATTCAAACATTCAAAAACAAATTTTACCGGAAAAAATTTATGCAAATTGCGAAAATGCTGAAAAATCACGCTTTAAATCCAAAATTAGCATGCATTTCAAACAAGGTCAAACAAAACTCAAACTGCTCAAATAGTTCAAACAATCTTGTTTTGTTTGAGCGATCAACGGTCATCTCAAACAAAACATGTTTGATTTGAATCTCCAAAAATCCTATCAAACATCGTTGTTCAAACAAGATTGTTTGAGGCCTTGTTTTGTTTGAGTTATAACAACTCTAGTTCAGCCTTGAAGCTTTGGCAGTACCTTGGGTGACGGTCGAGTTAGACGAGGGTGTTTTTGATGGGGACGCCCCGTAGGTACTGCCGTCTATATATTTCAAGCACGTGTCTTTTGAATATGAGTGATGCTTATTTTTAGGAGCTTTCCTGGCCGCTACTGCCCATCGAATATGCACAGGAAGAGCTTGAGAAGGAGAAGCCTACGACCCCCGAAATGGCGGCTGCTATTGTGCAAAAGATCTTTCGAGACACCGGAGCAAAACGGTAGATTTTACAGCAAAATTTACGACAAATTTTTGACAAGAGCTACGTTTTAAAAGCAAAAACTTGAGCTGGATTATTTTTTGACGATAAAGTTTCCAAGTGCAATATTTTTCAGCTTCTCGTATCAAGTCTTCGCCCATCCGTCTAGCTGGGAACATGACAATGTCTACCACGTCTTCATGACCACCGGAGCTAATTACGCTGGGATTCCGGAAATGGCTGGCTACACGATGCATATCTTTCGCGTCGAACACGGTGTCAAGGATTTCTGCCAAAGGGTCGAAAAGTCGACGCAACTTCTAGGGGAGAAGGGGGCGGAGTTGGAAGCGATGTTCAAGTAAAATCCCCGGCTTTTTTACGAAGTATTTTTTGACGTTGGCTCTGAATATTCATTTAGCCGGATTTCATTTTGCCGAAGTTCATCCCGCCGAAGGCTGTTTTAGTTGCTTTTCTGCGATAAAAAAATGTCAAATGCCTCTTTCTCGAGCCCTTTAAGCCATTTTGGATACGTTACCTACGTGTCTAATTGTCTGTAGATGCCTGCACACTTATCAAGTGGTCGAAAAAGTAGCCAGTAGCCCCAATAGAAACCCCCCTCTAACTCGAGGCAGAAGTATTGAATCGGAATGATAGTTGCACCATTTGCAAGCCCGTGACACGACGAGTTTGCAGCAATCTTCAAAACCATGTCTGTATTTAAGCCACCCATTTTACAAGCCATTTGGTAAGATTTTTCGGGTTTCCGGGGTTGCACACGAGCTAATTTGGACATGCTCCATACAAAATGACCGGAAGTAGCCGTTAATTAAATGCAGAGGCCTCTGCTTAATGTTTTTAAATGCGTTATAAAACGGCGCTTTTTAATAAAAACATTGTTTGAAGATTGTTGCAGGCTGGCCGTTTCAAAGGCTTCCGAATGGTGTAATTATTATTCCGATCCGATACTTCTGCGGCCAGTTAGAGGGCGTTTATAAAGTCGCGTAACGGGAGCCTTTGTTATTTCTTGTCATTTCTTTTGATGTGGATTTTATATGCAAGGGTTTTCTTGATGAATTCTAATTAGGGCATCTGTTTTAAAGTGATAAAAACCAAATCCATTGACAAAATACAATTTTTTAGCGTTACAATCGTCAAATTAACACCCATTGGGCCCCTCTGATGTTCGAAAAATCATATTTCAAAGATTTCTGTGAAAAAGTGATTGAAAAAAACCAGAAGCAGATTAAGATGCGTAAACTGCATTCGGCGAAATGAATGTAAATCCTTACTGGCTTGTGGCATTTCGAGATTGCCCTTGAATTTTTCCGCGGCCTTGGCACGCAACGCGCAGATCGTAGAGGTGGAATCATCAAATTTCAGGCAATCAGAAGACTCAGCCAAAGCTCGAGGTATCGTCGATCGTTGGGTCCACTCTCTCGGACTAATCGGGGATGGGGGATTCAATACAGGATTTCTCGTCCGCAACGAGAATATATTTTGTGATCGAGCTTCTCTATCAATTGCTAACAACTATACAGTGAATCCATGCAACTCAAATAATTCTCTCGTTGCCACCACCCAATTTCTTGAACGCCGCTACCTGAACTGTTTTTACCGTGAACTTTTGCTTCTGGTTTTATAGAAACGATACTTCGTGTTTTCATTGATGTTTTTTGAAGGGGTGTGCAAGACCAAACTACTGATTTTTTGGCTTGGATTCTTAATGGAATTTTCCACGCTGTGACACGCAACGCTTCCGTCTTTTACTTGGGTAATAGTTTATCATTCCACAGCCGTGCTTCGCTTTGGCGTGCGCTCGTTCCTTTTCAATAGGGTGTCCAAAAAAGCACCCCTCCCGGCGCGAAATCGTGTCCGATTTTCACCGTTTAGGTATCTATAGAAAGCTCTTGAAAAGGCGAGAAAACAAGGAGGGTTCATTTTCTTTATTACGTATTTTTATTCGCGAATTTCACCTCCAAAACCGTGAAAACGGCAGATTTACGCGAGATCCGCATGCTAATTGCGAAATTCGGTGAATATTCATTTCGCCGAATTTTCATTTCGCGAATGTTCATTAGCCGAATTACGTATGAAAATCTATGTTGGAGACCTTGGAATTTACAAGCCTTTGCTCCGCCTGCCACATGATTTTGTCGGAGCATCAAGAAGATAACTTTACCTTCGTTGAAAACAGCGGCACTGATATGTTCTTCGTCCTATGTCTGAAGAAGAGAACAGCGGAGCTATGTTTTATTGTTCGCCTGATAAAGGGCGACGAAAAATCGGCCGAATGAAGTTCGGTGCAATAAACATTAGGCAAAATAGACATTCGGCAAAATGAAAATTCGGCGTGGTGAAAATTCGGCGAAATGGACATTCGTCGAAACGAATATAAATCGCGAAATTCCTATTGAAAAGCTACCTGGTTTTTAGACAAACGTTGAATATCGGGCGAATAAGAATAAATTTTAGAAAAATGCAGCCCGCTTGTTTTCTTGCCTTTTAGCGGGTTTCGCATGGTATAAAAATCATCCTCATCGGAGTTTCCTCCGGACCGCTAGAGGGGGGGGGGGTGCTTTTTTGGAACACCCAGTATATAACACCTTGCCCACCCTGAAAGCATATTTTGATGCCGCAATAAATCTTTTTGTATACGTGCTTTTTCGTTGCAGCGCATCAATAAGGTTCGACCATTGTTTGAAAATATGCCGTGTTTCTAAGCCAATTTTGACAGCTTCTAAACTTGAAATCCGAAAAATTAAGCTTTCAACAAAACGAATAAATTATCATTTTTTGGCCAAGGTGATTTGTTGACCAAATTTTTTTGGAATTCTTGAATGCGGATTATTCGGGTGTCATATCAATTCTTACGTTGTCAAAAATCTAATGAACACGACCGAAAGATTACAGAACATGCGAAATAGCGTTCTGCGAAATGGTAATTATGCAAGATCAAGAAATACCGGAAAGAGCATAGTAGAATTAGTAGGGCTGCATAGTTTTGAATGTTTAAAAGGCTAATTTGTAGAGTTTAAATCGGCGTCAAAGTTGCCGAGCCCGAAAAATAACTCGAGAACTACTGAACCGAATTGGCTGAAAATTGGTGACAATACCTAATTTGGGATGGGGATCATTTCTCGAACACATTGCAAACGACGAATGCGACCGGAACATGGTTAAATCTCAGTCTAAAAAGGACTTATTGAGATTCTCGATTTTTAGTATTCCGGGCGCAAGCTGAAATTAGCATAGAAAGATAGAATTTTTCTGCATCGAATGATGTGTAATTTGACTTGCGCTCGGAATACTAACTTTGAGAAAAATCGGGTTTTTATGCGAAAACGCGAAAAAAAAACTCCCATAGAAATACCAAGTTGTTGATTTTGCTAACCTGATATCTGAAAACGCATCCAGAGGCCAAGTGGCAGCATTTGAAAAAAGAAAAATCGTTCAGCAGCAACCGAGTAAAACCCATGCAAAATTGCGCCGCAGGCTTAAATTTTTCAGAGATAAGCTAAAGAGCAGCACCTAAAACACTATTGTTTAAAAAAATCCCCAGGAAAATTCCAAATTGAAAGCGAAATTTTCGATAAATTGACTATAAAAGCCCCCCCCCCTCCCCCCGAATGCAAACCCCCTGAATGGCGCTAAGGAAATTTTGCATAAAATCGAAAACGACCAAAAACTAACTTTTATTCTTCTGGGTTTTGTTATTAACGTAATTTTTTATTAAATTATTTTGAGCTGTAATTATAAATCATACAATTTTTGAAATTTTTAGCATTTTTTTGATGCCCTAGCGAAAGGCGTTACAAAACTTTTTTAAAAGCACGTAAAAATGCGCACCCACCACAATTTCCTACCAAATTTCCTACCAAAAATCTCTGCTGTGTACCGTATTCCAGTGTACGTCGCCAAATTCGTCGCCACCCGCGCGCATGCCGTCGTTCCGCATACCTCGGTAAAGCCGTCAGATTTATTAATTACCAAAGTCCCTACTGTTTGCAGATTGTAGACACTTATTGTGTCGCAAATTGTTTATTATATTGAAATAAAAATCAATTTTAATAAGGCAACAGAAAAAAAGAAATCGCAGGTTTGGGTTGAATTTATGGTCCGGATAGCAAATACGAAAGAAATACAAAGAAAGAAACAGAAACGAAAGAAAAAATTCAGCACAAAGCCAGAAGCCAATTATAATACGAGCATCATTAAGCCGCGATAGAAATATTCATAGTCTCGCCATTCATACGTCCACCTGTACGTCGCCAACGCAATGTCAGGGCCGCAGGCATTGATGGTGTAGTTGCCGGTGGCGACTCCTTTATCCTCAGTAAACCACAACTCTTCGCGGAAGAAGATTCCGGTCGTGAATCCGCATTCGCCGAAGAGGTTCAGGGCCTTTAGATAGCGATCCCAGATCTTATCAGCCCTTTGGGAGTCTTGAGAGTGCCTAAAATGCAAAGTATCCAGACCCATCAGTAGTGCCATTGTTTTTGCCAAATATCATTCCCTTAATTATCAAATCACTCCACTGCTATTCTCAAAGCAGCGCCACTAAGTTCGGACATTGGGTTAGGCTTAAAGGGATAAGGAAGGCCCATGTAGATCAGGGCTCATCTACAATTGACAACAAGCGCCGGAAATCCAATCCAGAAAGTGATCAAAGTGGGTGGGTCCAGGCAGGAGAGATCAAAGCCGATTTTTTGCTACTGTACGGGATGGCCAGAAAAAACCGTGCCTGGTGTGCACCAAAATATCACGCTGGGGGGAAACGAACCGGACCATCGTTACTATGTCAGAATGCTTAAATACGCTTGGTATGAAGAATAAACACACTTTTTACGATTTTTGACTTGTTAAGAATTTTTGAACACTTTTTGAAACTGCAGAAAACTTTGAAGGGGAGAATTATGGAACTTTTAATATGATATAAGCGAGTGAAGGGTGTCAAAATAAAGCTCCTGGAGCGCGCTATCAATTCAGTGGTAAAGAATATCGATTGGTTTAACTAGCCGTCAATACGAGCGTTCTTATTCTTCTTCTTATTCAATAGGAACGAAACCTAAAGTTGAGTCAAAACCCTTTACAGTAAGACTAAATATAGATTTAAGTTGAGCTGGGTTTTTGCTAATGCATCTGGGCCTTCCTGATCCCTTTCATGAAATCTGGCATTATAGGCATTCGACCGTCTGGGATTCGACTTACCGGAACAGAGCAGTCAAATCTTTCGTTTCCAATAGCTTCATCGCCACGGCGGCCCGTCTACAGAAGTCCCCCCTCACTGGGCTCGAAGCGGAAAATATGTGCGGTTGAATTTTCTCCTCCGATCTTTTCAATGGCGTGGTGATTGGCAACAGTGGTATTGATCATGTGGTAGTGAGATCCTTGGCTTAAGCGGGACGGACGTACAAAAACGTGGTACTCGTGCCTAAAAAACATTTTTATAAGCGCTTCGAATAAGTTGTTCTTTGTTAAGCGTGTTAAACATGTCCTGTTGGATACCTTTTTAAGCCCCGATCCTCGTAGCCCTGTTGGACTAGATCCGCAACTATGGTGGGATCATAGTTTTTGTTGTGTTCGAATTGTGTCCGTAAGAACGCTTCCGGCACCGCGGGCCAAGCATCTTCCTAAAAATTGGTAACACTACAAATTATTCAAATACCAGGGTTGAAAAGCCGCTTCGCGACTTTTCAACCCTTGCCCCGTCTCGGACCCCCATACTATTCTTCCCTTTGCATAATTGCCCTCCATGCAGAAGACAAAAAATGAAAAACAACCCTTTCTGTCTCTTTATATAGGCGACCGCCTACTTCCGGTTTTGGCTAATTACTCCTAACAAAGAGGTTTGTACAAAAACCGAAATTTAATAGCGAAAATGGCTAATTTTTAAAAATCTGATAGGTGTGCAGTCATCCCTAGACCATTACGCACCTAATGACGTATCATACGTAGCCTAATACCCGTCCCTTCTTGAGATATCCTCCGGACAGACACACGGAAGTGGATGCAAAGTGGCACACACACAAACACTATTTTTTATATATAGTAGGAATATAGTAGGATCGGAGGCGACAATAATACTCAAATATTGTTATTTTCGGCTATTTTTTACTCAAATGCACTGTAGCCTTGTTCTGCAGAGCAAGAGCTCCATTCTGGTACCATTCACAGCTCTGTAGGAGCTTTGGACCAGCAGAAATTAATTAAAGAAAACCCAGACTTATAATTGATATAAAATTTTTTCCAACAATTTTTGATGTAAAGAAACAACTTTTTTACGCATTAATAGGCCGCATGGTCCAAAAGTTACGGATCGGGGGCAGGGGTGTGCGTTCATTTCGCCGACGCTTATTTCGCCGACTATCATTTCGCCGAGTTTGCGGTCAAAATAGCAACAATGTAATTGGTAAAGTACCTCTGAGTATAGGAATTATGCCACAAGCATAAGTATTGTAAAGATTTACAGGCTCATAGTTACTTTACCGAATAAAGTTGCGCTATTTTGGCGGCGAAATCATCGGCGAAATAAGCGTCGGCGAAACGATCGTCGGCGAAATGAAAATCGGGGTAAACTAGATTTTAGCCTGCCGTATTTTAGAGTGGCGCTTATTCAAATCAAATCGGCTCCAAATTGATTTGATTCAATTGATTCGATTTGAATCATATATCATATTTTAGTGCGAAAAATTGAGCTTCTAATCAAATCGAATAAAATTCGAGATTTGGGTTTTCAAGATTTGGACAGATTCCCGAGGCATTTCTGTGGCGCAATTATGGCGTTGTTCGGCGTGCCAATTTACAGCCGAAGCGAGCTCAATCCCAGCCTAGTCACGGAAGCCAAATTTCTTTTTGCTCTTTCAGCTTGACTTCCAGATGGGATCGATCAAAAAACTAATATTCTAGAATTTCTGCCCAAAAACTCGAATTTTTTTGATTTGCGAATGTTATTCTACTGCATTCACCTTCACTAGGACCTCGTGCTACCCCGTACGCCCTCCTGGCAAATACGACCCCTGGAATCTACCTGGAAAGTAAGACCTCCTAGAAAGTACGATTCCTCGCGCTACGAAAATTTGTACTTCCGGCCCCCAAAACGCGCGCCACCTACTCACTGTCCCCAGCGTACAATTAAGTGAGTTTGATTATTTTGGGGTTGGAAGGTCAAACTGACCCAGAATCGTTGAGCTAGCGCCAAATTAATGCCTCGAAAACCAGTACTTCGAAAGTTCTATTTACAACTATCCAGTCGGTTGCACCAACCTGCTTCGCTCTGAGCCATCGCGCGGCATGGTTGCAAAGCGCGGAAACCTTCTGAGCCATTTTCTGGCGATCAAGTTCACGTTCAGCCTCATCATTTTCGTGTAATAAACTTCCGCATACACTGGCGTATAGCATCTAAAGTTATTTTCAAGGAATGATTTGTGAATTATGAAATCAATTTCCAAACCCCCGGAATACAATTTTCTGAAATCCCTAATAAACTAGCGCTAATGAAGAATATAGTGCAGAGCAATATTCATAATTATGTGACATACCGTGTGGCGTAGCGCCTCTTCAAGCTCCAGATATTGGAATTCGAGGGCCTTTCTCGAGCCGTAATGTAACTGGTAGACGTTTTCCGGGAGGCACCTAAAATAGCGTTGTAGTTCCCCGTACCGTCTCCCCCGCCCTTTTGTTTATTGGTGAGAAGAATCTCGGAAAGGCTAAAGGAATCACGACATTGAATTTCGCTTTACAAACAACTGAAACTTTTCGAATACTTTGCTTTAGTTATCTTGTTCTGAGATCTATCTGATAAGCATTTTTATGAGCACACCTGGGTTTTAGGAAACACCTTAATCGGAAAGCCCAGAATTTCTGACAATTACTAAAACCTGATCTATCTAACTTTTCGGAATATTTTCTGGGAATTTTGATGGTCCGAGGAAATGGCCCCCGAACGCTCGCATAAACCGCGAACTTGAAATTACATTTTCTAAAACATAGGTATCGTTCAGCACGTTTTGAAAGCGGGATCTTGCTCTGACATTTCGCTCTATCGAACTAGCTAGGCCCAGGCCTGGGAAATCGAACTAGCTAGGCCCAGGCCCGGGCCGGCCCGGCCCCGGGCCGGCCCTACATTTTGACCTTAACTACCGTCATTCATCAGAGGAGTCCTAACATAAGCTGAGAGTACGTTTTGATGTCTCAGGTCATGCCAAATGGCATTGCAGTGATTTCAGATTGTTTCCGGTAGAAAAAAGCAAAAAGCAAAAAATTGACCTCGGGCGGGGTCGAACCCGGGTCGTTTTCCTGGTAAGCAATTTTGATCAAAAATTTATTTTTTTTTGGTTGAAGCTGTGTAGATAGATAGCGTAATCTCTATACATGTAAAAATAATAAATATTATCGATACATAATAGCATTTAAATATATTTCAGATTCGTTCAGGAAGGTCGGGCCGGCCCTGCTTTTCCCAAGGCCGGCCCCGGCCCGGCCCGGCCCGCCAAAACCGCCAAAATTTGGGCCCGGGCCGGCCCTAAAAATTCCCAGGCCTGGGCTAGGCCCATCCCGAAACTCCCAAAGCCCCTAAAAACGAAGAAAGAGGAAAAGAATCGGGGGGTGTCGCGGGGTGTCGCATAATTTTATAATTCGAGACTATCTTATTAGGGAATTTCGGCGTAATAGATTCCGCGTAATGGACTTTTTATCCAATGATTTTCTGCGGAACGGATCTTTGTGCCTTCAAATTTCGGCGTACAAATGAAATTTCGGTGTAATGTACTCCGTTGTATGACTCTGTGCGTCATGAATTTTCGGCCAAATGAGATTTGCTTAATAGATTTTTGCGTCTTGAATTTTCGCTGTATGGTTCGTTTGCCACTTGTCTCCCGTCAAAACCGCTGGCTAACTTTTGAAACAAAGATTAACTTGGAGGCGAATTCAGAAATAGATTTCCAATTTCAAGGTTGCAACACACTTACAAGCCAGCGTCTGGATCGGTAATGTTTCGCAGCATCGACATCAGCTCTTCTACGGACTTGGGGCGTGCTGTAAAAGTAAATATTTTACGAAAAGAATCTTAGAAAATCTTGTCGGGGGCGCACAATTCGAGTTTTCAATGACCGATTTGGGCAACGGTTCGAACTTTAAAATAAACCTTGAATTCTTTGCAAAAAAATTCAGCAACGAACCATTCGTAAGTCGGCTGATTTCCGGATAAGCCAGCAGATTCACGCTATGGGAGATGCCAATCAAGTACCCTATAACTATATTGTCGATTTGAAATACAGGGTGTCCCGAAAAAAAGGAGACCGGCCGCATTTCTCCATTTCAAGTACGCTTGACTTGCAAATTAGCTCAGAGGTAGAAAGCTAATTTCCCAAGAACATTGAAAGTTTCCGCCCGATCGGCCGGCGGGTTTGAAAGTTATAACGCAAAATATTTTTGGTGAAAAAGTAGTAACTTAGTGATAGTACAAAATATTATTTTTATTTAATATGGGGGACTTCCGCAATTTGCATCAAAAATTTGCGTAATTTTCCATTTAAACAAGTTTGTTTTGCTAAATTTTGGCCGAAAAATGTTTTGTTTTTTTTGTGTTTTGTCTTGCGCTTCGCAAGAAGCCCAAGGCCCGGAAGGTTTTTGAAAAGCCTAGTTTTCGATAACTTCGCTTGGTGAGCAGAACTTCTTGATCTCCTAGAACTGATCCTTCATAGTCGCACTTTATCCATTTTAAATTAATTCAGACTTACGTGCTCGGACCTGTTTGAGCTCCTCTGCCACGGTGAAGCTGGGCGCTGGCACTGCAAAAAGCATAGAACCATTTCAAAAAAATCGCACAAAATCCACGTCGCAAAAGTGGGTAATTTTTAGGATGCAATGTCACTTACGAGAGCTTTCGATCTGCCTAAGGGCTTTTTCGGCCGCATTGGCACGGTTGACCTGGGCCTTGGTGCTTATCTTGCAGTTTATGACGAAGTGCTTCGCGATTAGCTGAAACAATTGATTTGATACGATGGTTAATGCGGATGACGGCGTCAGGCCCACCCCGGTAGTTACATCTACTTGAAAAGCTAACCGAATGGGCATTACTAGCATTGGCCGGTATAGTCACAGTGGCGATGCGCAAGATCTTGAAATGGTCAAGCTAGGTTATTTAAAGCTGTAAGTAAGTTCCGGTAGATCAGGCTCATCTACAGGGTGTCCCAAAAAAGTACCCCCCCCCCTCTAGCAGCGCGGAGGAAGCTCGGATCGGGCTGATTTTTACAGCATTCGAAAGATCTCGGAACGGCGAGAAAACAAGCGGGATTTGTTTTTTTAAGATTTAAGCTCATTCCATCGACATTTAACGTTTTTCAAAAAAGCGGGTAATTTTCAACACGATTGCGCAATTAGCATTGCGCATTGGACGTAAAATGCGCAAATAAAAATACATAGTAAAGAAATCGAACCCTCCTTGTTTGCTCGCCTTTTCGAGAGCTTTCTCTTCTTTCATACCTGAATCGTGAGAATCGGACACGATTGCACGCCGCTCGGGGGGGCTTCCTGGATCTTTGCAAAATTTGGCTGGATTCGCGCGCCAAACATCTCATATCAATAAATCAGCGCACTAATGAGAGGATGGTAGGTGTGAGGGCAGATGTGATAACCGATGCCCTCAGGGTATGTTTTGGCCGCGGAAAGGGCCTTTTTGCAGTCGCGAGTTCGCAACATCTGCGTGATTGCAGGAGTCCAGGTAACTCTGGGAAAAATGTGTGCCATTCCTTTAAGAAAAGATTTTGTCCTTACTTGGATCGTGAACTGGTGATCCAGCTCCTCGCAACGTTTCTTGAAGGATTCGCGCTGGGTATACATCCGTTCCGGGCGCTTGATCATATCATCAAAGTGAGCTTCAAATCTTGATAGTCTGTCTTTCACGTCCTGAGTTTAGCAATATCAAATGAAATACTACGGTATTCATACCGTAAACCAGCTGCGCCGGGCATTCAGGTAGTTGGCGTAGCGGAAACCCTCCATTTGATGCCGTAGTAGCTCTACAAACACTCATACAATTCCGTTTTCTCTTTTTCGTAAACGCGGTTTATTTTGGTGTGCTCGGTGCCGTGTATCTATGTGCTGATAGTTGCGTCAGAATCGGTCTGCATGGCCAGCTGACAAGGGAAGAGTTTTCACTTTGGAAATACCTTGTCAGTAAATTAAAAACTTACGTTCCATCTTCGCCTCCAGGCGGTTGGCAAGGTCTTTGATGGCCTGAAGTTCCTGGCTTTCGGGCTAAATCAAGATTACAGGGTATCTCAAAATTATCCGGATCGTTTTAAATCCGTTTTCTCCCGATTTTTGCCGACTTCAACGCCCAAGTCCGATTTTTCATCTTTTCCAGGGGTTATTAGGTCAACGTTATCTAAAAATCTGGACAAAGGAACTGTACGATTTTGCTAATGCAGCGAAGAAAGTGAAAAGTTAGTGTTGATGCCCGTCTTCAAACAGATCGTCCGGGTTCGACGACTAACGCGTCGGTCCGTCACGCCGACGGACGTGGCGCCATCTTTTCCCAGCCCATTAATGGCAAAACACCGGAAAGTCTAGAGATTTCGAAAGATTTAAGTCTGTTTTGCAAAAAAATGATTCGTAACTTGACATTCCGTTGTCACTAAAAAGGGTATCCGTGTCCGATCTGCATCGAATGTGGATGGGATTGAGATACGCTCTACCGTAGCCAATGATTTCAATTCGCGCTTACCTGGAGAGCTGCTTTTAGTCCAATCGCTATCAACCCGCCAATCGGCCCGCCGAGGCTCATAATGCTGTCGGCTTTCGTCGACAACTTCTGGAGCCGCTCGAGGGCTTCGAAGCCATTTTGGCTCACCTCCTTCCATACGTTGATCCAATCCTCGACATTTGACGAAGCTAAAACCCGTTAAATTGTGGCAGTTTGCAGTTGCTATTTTTTTTCGGGGTATCCGACTAATAGATTAAATCAAAAGCTTTTCCGGAATATAGAAAAAAAGA
The DNA here is from genome assembly GCA_958295435.1 of Mesorhabditis spiculigera. Lineage (NCBI taxonomy): Eukaryota > Metazoa > Nematoda > Chromadorea > Rhabditida > Rhabditidae > Mesorhabditis > Mesorhabditis spiculigera. Next base: position 421,993 of record CATQJA010002652.1, read on the forward strand.
AAGTAAGTGTTTGGAAACCGGGTGTGGGCGATAACCAGCGATAAACTTACCGTTCTTGCTCGCTGGTGTCCCAAGGACGAAAAAGATTCCCAGTAGGGCGATGGGGCGCCAATCCATTCCCACTTCCTTGCTCGATCACGGCCGCAACGAGTTTTTGTGGACCTATGAGGAAGATTATAATAAAAAAAGAAGCAGAAAACACGAATAAGCACATGCAACTTGAAGTTATATTTCAAAACGGCTTCCTTGGCCCAGGGTTTTATAACAAGGCCCTAAATGCGAGAGGAAGAAGCCTGGCAAAATGTTGAATTTGGCGGTGGAAGGGTCCCTGGATGCACCAGAATGCCCATTGTGGCCAGGTCGGGGGGCATTCCAGGGCTTGTTTTACTTCCAGCAGCCACAACGTTTTATCCGGCGCATTGATGGTCGGCAAAACCTAAATGGGTTTGTTTTACTGGAGCAGCCATAACATTTTATCCGGCTGTTGGTCGTCAAAACCAAAATGCAATCGGCCTCGCCGATGTTGCCCATGAGAAAGAAAAACACAACCGTTGCGTTTCAGGGCCTCCGGCTTTGCCGTCCTCGCGAAATAAGAAATGAAGGAAAAGTGGCATATCAGGGGTTGGGGTTTTTCTTTAGGATCGATTCGTCTTGGTCCCATTTCTGTCCAGGTTTCAATTATCAACGATATGTAGAAAAGAATTTAAGGGAATTCATTTGACATAAAAAAAATTAAAAACCCTTGCGAATTTCGCGACATAGGCAGGTTTTTGAAACATTTGATCCTTTCAAAATTGTCGGTAACAATCTGAAATAGTTAAATTCTACGAAATAAACGGGACGATAAATGATTTGTTTAATAGAACCGCAATTTAATAAACGGGTAAACGTGGCTTAACGGGGGAACCATTGTTGTATTTATAAAGAATATCCTGTTATTTTGAAAACGCCATCGGACATACCCTCGAAAATTATACCAAGACACAGCAAACAAAAAAAATAGCAGATTAGCATAAGCCCAGCCCGCTTCAGCCCACTCACAAAAAATGGTTTTTTATTGATACTGGAGTTTCGATATGGGATCAAGCCTATTTGGTACGGAATTTGACGCTGATTCCAAATTCGTTTGCAAAAGGGCTGAAGAACCAATTAGGTGTTTTAGCACCAAAAAGGGTCGGGTTGAATCTCCTCAAAAATCTCGTAGGACAACGGGGGGTCATGCAGTCAATAATAAATAAAATGGAAAAAATCTGCATTTTGGACTCCGAAAGAAAAAGTAAGGAACCGTTATACAAACATTGGGGGCCAGCTGGGGGGGGTATCTGGTGTTCAGCCGTTGTCTTTGCAAAAACTCTGCATGACTGAGGAGCTAAACTTTTCGCTCAAGAGGAAACTATTTAGCCACTACCGGTATACCAAGACCCGTCCGGCCCGCTCGGCAGCCCATAGCATTCGGTCCGCTAATTTTATGCAAATTGGGCAGTCAACTCATCCGCTCCAGGGCGGGCTGTCCTTGCCCGTCCGTGAACAACCCTGCCCGCTATACCGTATCTCATCGAACTCGTTTAGAGAAGTTCTAACCGGCCTATATCCTAGCCTGAGAAGCGGTCGTAATTTGAAAATCGGGACCATGAATTTTGCGCAACGAATTTTCGGCAACTCGAGAGATAGGGGAAACGGAGAGACGCAGACGTAGTTTGTAGTTGCCGAAAATTCGTTCCCATGGAGTTGCGCAAAATTCGTTGCGCAAAATTCATGGTCCCTGAAAATCACTGTCTGTGGCTCACCCCTGGTACGGGTTCAATTTATATCTCGCCTCCAATCACAAGAAAATGGTCTCAGCCGAGATCGAATTGCGATTTTAAAATTGATCAGTTAGAGAACTCAACGGACTTTTAGCTGTTGATAGAGTATCCGGTTCGAATTACTTTAATCCGGTTCTGAATTTTTACCTACTTTCATTTCACTTGGCCTAACGGCGTGCAAAAGCTAGATCGAAACTTAAAGTCGCTCTGTTGTCTTAATCTTCTTGTTAGAGTTCGTGAGGATTGATTATACCCGATGCAGCGGCCATCTGCCCATCTGAATGCAACATTTTCCACCAGCTGGCGGCCCTAAAATCTTCTGTTTTGGGCCCCGGCGCCCCGGGATAGAGGGGATAACTGCGACCCCCTAATGTCAAATAGCCTATGGTGCACAAACTTCGATCCCGATTCTGAATTCGTTTACAAAATTTGATATCTCGAAAGACTTTGCAGAAGGCGTTGAGTAAGGTGCGTGTTTGGGTTTTGCGTCTATGATGATGTGGCATCGGGTGATGATGATGCTGGCGCTGTTGTTACCACAAATTGCGACGAGCGTCAAGGGGCAAAACTGTGAGTTTGGTCACAAGTTCCGTCTTTTTTGTGCCTTTTGATTACTCAAGAAAAAATCTAGGAGGTTGTTACGGTGGCGGGCCGGACAGTCAGAACTTTTCGTGACCCGGCTAACCCAAATTTCCGCACCGCCCTATCGGATTTTCCCGTTTAATTATCTCATGAAAAAAATCAGAAATCACGCGCCGCTGGACGATTTTAGCCGGAAAATCAGAGGGAGATCGGGCGAACTCGCCGCACGTTTGGTCCAACATTGGACCTTAACGGTTTGAAGTCGGACTGCCCCGCTCTGAGCTGGGAAAAATGGGGTCATCGAGCAATAACCGTTTTGATGCCATCAAATGGTTATAAAAATCCAAAATTTTCAGTTTCGGAGGAATTCTCAGAATACATGGCTGCCTGGGGCGCGATCCGACCGGGTGTTGATGCCATTGAAAGGGGCCGAAAATTCGCTGGGATGATCGATACGATCCTGAAAATGGGAGAGCCGATCGGAACGCTTCTCCTAAAAAGTGTCCAGACGACGCTTGAGGTTGGTCTTGTCAAGTCGTTCTTTATTAGGTTTTACCGGTGGGACGGTGAGCTGTCGCAACCGGATCAATTTCCTTTTTTTAGGCCGACAGCCCGGAGGTGCAGGCGGGCAATGAGTTCGCCGTGTGGATGAAGGAGCGGGACCAAAGTTTGTCTAAATTCACCTTATCTTTTTTTTTATCGTTTCCCTTATTCTTTTGTTCTAGGAATACGTTGTTTGCCTGATTGCGGGCTACATTTTGGTGCTACTTACCATGTATCTGTAACGGTGTAACTGCATTTTGACTTTTTGGCCATTTTTAGAAATTTTGATGAAAAATCAACAAAATTTTGAAAATTTCTAGTATCGTTTACGAGCTTTTCATACTTAAAAACTCTGTAAGCAGCATATAAAAATTTTCATGCCTTGCAATTTTTAAATTTTAATTTTACACAGGGGTGTCCCAAACACCCCCCCCCCCCCCCCCTACGTAGCGCTCCGCAGTCGTGGGCGATTTTTACGATTTAGGTATCTATCGAAGGCTCTCAAAAAGGCGAGTCCAGCACGCTACGCCGCTTCTCAAATTTTGACATTGTTCTTACATTTACATATATTTTTTGCGAAAAGTGCGGATTTCCTGATGCGTTTCTGCTCAAAGGTTTTCCCAAAAAAAGGAATTTAAGGTTTTTATGCCGTTCCTGGCAGCCGACGACGTCATGCCGACGTTGCAAAAGACGGTGTGACGTGCTGGACTCGCCTTTCCGAGGGCTTTCGATAGATACCTAAATCGTAAAAATCGGACACGACCACGGACCGCTAGGTAGGGAGGGTTTTTTGGGGCACCCTGTACGTATTTTAAAATAAAATTTTAAAAAGAAGGTAAGACTCTAAAAGGTAGATTTTCTAGCCTGCGATATTCTGAAAAGTTTTCCTAAACGCGAATTTCGGCATGGCGAGGTTTTGTATTGTTTCAGAAATGGTAAAGATTGCGCATTCAACCGGTTTCGTGTGGGATGATCAGACGGTCTATGATTGGAATTCGGTATGAAGAGCATAGCATCGCGCTTAATACGTATCTCCCACTCTCAGGCCATCCGAAACCGCTTCATCCCCGTTCAAACCATGTTCAAGCTACGGTTTTTACTTCCGGAACCGGCCGACGTAAATGAAGATTTTCTAAAAGTCTGCCGGAAATTTGACTACTTCGAAAAGTTGCGGGTAAGTGGAAAATTTACGTGAGCCCATCAAGCATATATTTATTTTTCTAAACTTCAAAATCCTAAAACTTCTAGGGAACTCTAAAAGTTTCTAAGCTCATTTTTCCTGAAATTTGTCATGTAAATAGGGAAGCGTTTCTACAACCGTTTTTCTACAGGTAATTGCGAAGTATTTCGTTGACGCCTGCCCGATGCCCACTTTGGTCCGTGTGCAGCGTACCGTCAACGCCCTCAAGGCGTTCAGACGTATCGAAGCGAAATGTACGTTTGAAAGATATCTGGTTCTAATCAGTAAGAGATTTTTGAAAAATCATTTATCACTTGAAGCAGCTTAGAAATGGCTTAGAAAGCTGAAAAAAAATCATTTTCCGGTAATATTTTATGTTTTCAGCGCCAAAGATGATGCCGGAATTGATGGCAGACTATCACGTCCACAAGTCTAGTAACGCTTTATGGTAGCTGGGATTACTTTTCATTTCCAGAATACATCCTCAACTTGACCAGTGATACGGAGCTGATCAATATGCTTCGTCAGGGTACGTTAATTAAGCGAAAAAAGTGCCCCAAATTTTAGAGAAATTTTAGAATAGATTTAATTGCGAATAAACACGAAATATTCTAGAAAAATCGAAATTTTTAAGGCAAAATTGATTTGTTGGGGCCGCTTGAATTACATGTCGTATTCCCCTGAAAGGCACCCAATCTCTCGATCTCGGCGATTCTCTGATCAATTTTCATAATTAAAAAGTCGAGAATGATCAAAATTCGGTGAGGATTCCAGAAACAGCGCTAAGAATTTTGAAATTCAAGCGTTTTCGCTTCAAACAGGGCAAAAGATCATGCTGCGCGGTCGCGTTGCGGCCGCATGTGGCTATTTGCCAGGTCTCAACGCCGAGGGGCGTGGGCCAGCCTTCGTTGCCTATTTAGGCTTCTGAGGCAGCCTTTTACGGTCTACTTCTGGTTGCCATGTTTTAATTGCCATACTTCCTTTTTACAGAAAAACCCGAGAGCATCGAGCAGCTGGAGGTGATCTTCTTGTGTGAGTTTTTAGGGCCGAAAATTATGGTGATTTAGATATGCCAGACCTTACACTGCTGCCGATTGGGTAAGGTTAAAGCGAGAGAGCGAGAAGGAGAGAGAGAGAGAGCCAGAGACAGAGAGCGAGAGAGAGGTGAGAGCGTGAGAGAGAGAGGGGGGAGAGAGCGGGTGTGAGAGTGAGGGAGAGAGGGAGAGAGATGGAGCGAGATGGAGAGAGGAAGACATACAGAGAGAGAGAGAGAGAGAGAGAGAGAGAGAGAGAGCGAGGGAGATAGAGAGACAGAGAGACAGAGGGAAAGCGAACTTTAGCTGCGCCTCGGATGCCCTCTACCAGCTCAACCGCGCATCCCGCTCCACGCTTGACCATCAAATGTTGGTCTTGGAGGAGACACTGAGAAAAGTGGTACGTTGCATACAGGACTTTAAAAATGTTTTTCTGTTTACAAAGCATTTTTATAATTTGAGATGTTCTACACAGCTGCTTGTCTGAACGTGGTCCACGATGGCGATCAGGAGAAAATGGACTCGGATCGATCCGAGATCGCAAAAATCATTTCCGAAATCGTGAGATACACGACGAATTGGATGGAGAAGACTGAGGTAGATTTTTTATAGGAGCTTCAAAAGGGGTAAAGAGAAAATAGGCTCCGAAAGCTGGCCCACGTTTCTCAGCGTTGATTCCGGGCGAATAGCCAGAAGCGGCCGCAACGCGACCGCGCCGCATGTCCTTTTGCCTCTATTTCGACGTGAAAACGCCTGAATTTCAAAATTCCGACGCTATTTCTGGAATCCACACCGAATTTTGATCATTCTCGACTTTTTAATTATGAAAATTCACCAAAGAATCGCCGAGATCGAGAGATTCGGTGCCTTACAACGCATTACGACATGTAATTGCCGTCCACGCAAAAAGGTGTTTGCGCCCCGGCTTTTTTATTATATACTTTATTTTACTTTTTTTGCAACAAAATTAATTTTTGGTACTTCTCCGTTGAGACCCTTTCGTTCTTGGACCAGTAGGTTCAAACCCGGGAACGCTTTTCATGGTCTTTTTTCCGCTTCTAGTAATTTTTTTAACGTTATTTAAATTTTTTAGAATTCTCCAGGTGAAGGGCGACATTTTGGTATATTTTAGAGCCCTGTAGCTCCAAAGGGAGCGAATATATAAGCTTTCCAAGTTTAGCCTATGGCCCCTTGCTGGAGCTATGGCATTAAACCCATACAAAAAAATTTTGAAAACCAGCGGGGGAGGAGCCGCTTCGCGACTCTCCCCCGCTGGACCCCGTCTAGGCCCTATGAATCGAGCGCCCTTCCACATAAAGTTACCCTGAAGAAAGAAAAACACATCTCTCATGCAAACCTCTTTGTATGGACATGCGGCGCAAGCTTAAATCGCTAGTGTCGTTATTAGGCCCGCGGCGCATGCTTGATCGGCCAGGTCTTCATCCAGCGGCGCCAGCTTGAGCGGCTAGCTTCATTCTAAAGCCTGCGGCGCTAGCTTGAGCGGCTAGCTTCGTTCTAAAGCCTGCGGCGCAAGCTTGAGCCTCCTTATCCCGCGGCGCAGTTTTGAAGGGCTAGCTCTGACCTTGGGCCTGCGGCGCTAGCTTCCCCGGCTAGCTTCCTTCCGCAGCCTACGGCGCTAGTTTCAGGGGCCGGCCTGAACCTTTATCCTGCGGCGCTAGTTTCGGCGGCTAGCGTCGTTCCAAAGTCTGCCGCGCTAGCTTGAGCAGTTAGCTTGATTCCTTGGCCTGCGGCGCATGCTTGAACGGCTAGCTTCATTCTATAGGCTGCGGCTTGAGTGACTAATTTCATAATAACGTCCCGACACGGAATCCACTCCAAAACGCACTTTCCGAGCAAAAAAAGCAAAACAACTAAGATATCCGAGGATCGAACCTCCGATGGTTAGATTAGCAAGGCGAAGCGCTAACCACTACACCATGCAATGCTTGTCAGCAGGCGTCAACACCCGTTTTATGCCTCAAGAGGACAGCCCGGGGCAGGGGAAGGAAAAGCATCAAGAGGCAGCTCCAAAGAGACGACCAAACTCGCGAGTGCAACTCGCAAGAATGAGGAAATTTGTATTTTTTCACATTATGCAAATTAGCCCGCCCGGACCCCCAAAAATCAATAAAACCGGCTTTAACTTTGTAAACTTGTATTTTATCGGGATTCTGAAAGCGCCATCGGAAAGAGGAGGGTCGATTCCCCCGGGTGACGGGGAATTAGGGCATTTTGGACACGGGAAGGACCTCAAATCGGTCCTCGAAAGTGTCGGCCGGACACACACACAGACAAAGATACGCGACCAAATTATATAAGGTAGGATTTTTGAGGTTAGGTAACCAATTTAATCTAGGCGTTGAATCACGGCGAACATTTTGAGATACTTGGTGCATTAATAGGATATATGGCTGCCAAGATATGCCAATATTCTAGGAGCTCTCCTGGCCACTGCTACAGATGGAATACGCGTACGAAGCGCTTCAGCAGGGGAAGCCTACGACCCCTGAAACGGCAGCTGCTGCCGTGCAAAAGATCTTTCAAGGCCGCGGAGCGAAACGGTAGATTTTGCAAAAAAAATAGAATCGAAGTTTTTAACTAACGCCCGGAAATAATTTTCTAGAAAAAATGCGCTTGCTTTTTCAGGTTCTCCTACCACGTTTTTGCCCATCCATCGGGTTGGGAACGCGACAGTGTCTACCACGTCTTCAACACCACCGTATACAATTATGTGGAAATCCCGGAAGTGGCCGGATACACGATACACGTCTTTCGCGCCGAACCCGACGTGAAGGATTTTTGTGAACGGGTCGACAACGCGACACAACTTCTGGAGGAGAAGCGGGAGGAGTTGGACGCGATGTTTAGGTGAGAAAAAAAAATTAGAGAAACGTATCTGGATAAGCGAAAAGTAGCAAAGGTCCAGGACCGAGTGTTTTGTAATTATTTGATTTGCCGTCTGGTTCCTCAATCAGTCTTACAAGGGCAATTTGCGAAACGATAGTTCAATCGGATATTGATCGGCCTGACCTCTAGACCAGTTTTTCCGCGGATACCGAATTTGCACTCTGTTATTGGCCACAGAATCTTAGTTTTTGAGATCAACGGTGTTTTCTGTAGTGGTTTAGGCTTCGGCTTTCGTTCGTGAAAGCGGCTCCGAAATGTGGTCCACGCGCCTCAGCGTTGATTCCTGGCAAATAGCCAGCTGCGACCCCAATGCGACCGCGCGCATGAACTTTTGCCCCTGTTTGGACGTCAAAACGCTAGAATTTCCCAATTCTGACGTGATTTCTGTTATCCTCATGAAATTTGGATCATTCTAGACTTTTTAGTTCTAAAAAATGGTCCCAGAACTGCCGAGATCGAGAGATCGGGTGCCCTACAAGGCATTACTACATGTAATCGTCGCCCATCCAAAAAGTCGTTCCCCCCAAGAACTTTTCGGTTTTACTCAAATATTTTACGTTTTTCGCAACAAAATGAGTTTGCTGGTACTTTTGCAGTGACCCATTCGTTTTTTGACCAGTAGGTTCAATCCCCGCACGCGCGAATTTTGACCTCCGAGCCCCTTTAATCAAAAACCGGAAGTGCTCGGGCGCAAGTAAAAAAAGTCTAGACAGGTCGCGCTATTCCCGATACGACTGGAACGTCGTTTGCGACCTGGGCGTTTTTTATAGCCCCTTCCGTAACAGTCTGGTTGAGAACCCTAAATTCGAAATTTCAGGCATTCAGAAGACTCGGCAAAAGCTCGAGGTATCGTCGATCGCTGGGTCCACTCTCTCGATCTGATGGGTGATGGGGGCTACACTGCCGGATTGTTCGTCCGAAATGAGAATATATTTTGTGATGGAGCTTCTATATCTATGGGCCAAAACTTCACCTCAAGTCCATCTACCTCAAATAATTCCCTCGTGTCCCAGAGCCGATTCCTTGAACGTCGCTACCTCAATTGTTTTTACCGTCAACTGTCGCTTCTGGTGCTGTAAAGGGGCAGAAACTATGCTCAAAAAACTATATTTTAATGCTTTGTTTATAATTATCTTGTTGAAGGGAATAAGCACTGTATTTTTTTGCCTTCCTACACACCCTTTCGGGCCGCGACACGTAACGCGCATGCCACGCAGGCGCTCAAATTTTTCGAAAATTGCATAATTTTATATGCTCTATACTTTTTTATTTCAGCAATGCGAAATGTCAGCCAATTTCATTGCGCGTTGCGGGTCGACGGGCCTCGTGAAAAATTGTTCCACGGGGAATCCATAGCCCCAAAATCCATAGCGGTGCCTTGCCCGTCCCTTTACAGCACATTTTTCACGTCGAAAAAAACATTTTCTGAAAGTGTTTTTTTTTGTTTATACACCGCAACAATTAATTCTGGGATATTTTTGCCCTGGCGCGAATTTTACATGGCGTAATCGATTGGTCTCAGAAAAGTTGAGGCTCGGCGCTCAGCCGATCATTTTAGCAAAATCGTATTTGTAATTTTTGTTTTCTTTATGGAACTCGGCTCAACTAAAAAAAACTCAAAAAAGGTATTGAAATAATTTTTACAGGAAAATTCATCAAAACTCGGGTTTGAGGTTTTAGATTTACATGGCGTAATCGATTGCGATGGCCCGAATTTTCCTCTAATTTCGCGAGTTCTCAAGAATCTTTAGTTGCGGCCAGCCAGCCAGCCAGCTGGCCGATTGCCCAAATGTTTTTCACACACAAAGCCGTGGAAGAGAAAGTATGGGAAAGCGAGAGAGGGCAGAGAAACAGAGCGAAAAACGGGAAGGCAATATGGCCACACAACAAACAGATCCCCTCCCCCTGTCCCATCCCCCCGACCATCGCCCTGCTGACTGGGGCATTACGTTGCGTAACACGGGCGTTAACGAGGTTTTTTGTGTATTTTTAGCTTTGTAATTAATTTTAATTTTTGGAAAATGGATTTATCTATTTTTTTACTGGTTTCTTAGCCAATAAATGATTTTCCGCCAGTTTAAAAAGTAAAATTCGGCCGTTTTTTGCAAATTTTTAAAGCTCGGGGCCAATTTTGTCGATTTAAAGGTTTTGATAAGGCCAAATCTGCTAGTGTTCACCTCTGAAACTGCTAAAATTCTGAAAAATCTTTTTTCCTTGGATTTTTGAGCGTCCAGAGCAATTTCTTGACTAGTATTACAGTGCGTAATACAAAGGCTTTAACGAGGGTTTGTTTATGTATTTTTTAGCTGTTTTGATACCTTTAAAGGCTTAGAAAATCTAATGCTAAATTTGTTCTGAATTCCTGGTTCCATTAAAGAATTTTCCGCCAGTTTAACAAGTAAAACTCGGCTGTTTTTTTGCTTTCGAAACCGTCTAAAATTTCTGAATTTTTAAAATATCTTTAAAATATCTTTTTTTTGGTTTGAAATTAATCTGAGTTTGTAAGTTTGTTAAAACGACTGTCACAGTCTGTCGATTTAAAGGTGTACGGAAGTCGAAAATTGGCTAAACACCAGGAACCTGGAAATTGGAACAATTTTTTGATTTTTAACTTTCAAAGCAGCTTTTTTGCGTGTTTAACAAGCTTAATCCAGTCCGTTTTTGCTGATTTTCAAAACAGGGTTTTTATTTCCTGATTTCAAGGCATTGAGAAGTCAGAAATGTCCAAATATCTTCGGAAATTTGTAAAAAGTAAAAATTTTTGTTTTCCTGCAATCGTTTCTCTTCAGTTTTCTCAAATTTCGCGGTCATTTTTAACTTAATCGTGTTTTTTGAGCTCGACTCCCGTTCCATTCGGCACCTATCGACACACCGCGGCGGAGAGAGGACTATCGCGTTCGGCGTAAATTAATGCTAATCCCGGGGGTCGGCGAGCGCTTATCAGTGTCCTCTCAAATATGCCATCCAATCCCCGACCCCCACTGCCCTCCATTCCATCTGGTGAGTTCCGAATTTTTCGAGAATTTTTTGCGAAAATTGGCTTTTTTGCTGAATTTTCTTACATCAAGTGGTCTCTGCTAGCTTGCCTGTCAGATAAATCGATTTTTGCCAATTTCAGCCCCAGTTTTGTTAAATGGTCTCTGCTGGTTTGCCACAATTTGACGGGCTGATCTGGCCATATCCCCAAATTTTCTCTGCTAGTTTGCTCAGCGAGCCTACCCTCAAATTGTTTCTGCTAGCTTGCCAAGTGTTTTTGTGCGATTTCTCTAATGGTTTCTGCTAACGCTTTCGCTAAATTTCATTGATTTTGTGTCACCCGCGTTCGGATAAATTTTCTAAAGCGGTTTTGCTAGGATCCCATCAGATTGAATGCTCTCCGCTCGCTTGCCTGGCTATCAGATTATCCGTTTTTTCATTTCCCGCAAAGTGCCCGCTTCCGGGTTTCGGCAATAATCCTTTTTGCAACCCCTTTCTAAATTCCGTCACTTTTCTATGATCCGAATGATCGGAAAAGGGCTAAAAAAGCGGTGAGTGTGAATGAGTGTGGATGGATGTTTTGTCTGGCCGCACTTTCCATTCTTTTCCCTCTTTCTCTGTCTATCGTTTTATTTTGAACATATCACTCTTCCGATTTTTTTTGACGCCGAGGTGTCGCGTGGAATTTTCTGCGGCTTGTTTTCATTCATCAACCATACTGTTGATATTCTAACAACGTTTCAAAGCTCAAATTAACGAAAGTCACTTTAGAGATTTGAATTTAAGCTTGTTCTTTGCTTTGTTTTTTCAATCTTTGCGCGAATTTTTAGTCACAATGGACCTATCTCAAAATCGTAAATAACCAAAATAGATATATGGCATCAAATAAGAATTTCCCACTATTGATGAATTTTGCAGACTCGAAAATAATGTGGCCGCTGATCAGCGCCGACCTCGACGAATTTCACCCGGCCCCGAAGATGAATCGATTCGGGAAGAAGCTGCTGAAAGTGGCGTTGACTGGGGGACCGTGTGCAGGTTGGTTACAGTCCCTTAAATTGTATTTAATGGCGTAATCGTTTCGAAAAATCCAGGTTTGATTTTAACTTTTGACTCTGGCTGCCAGTTGACACTTTGCAGCCTTTAAAACCACAAAAATTCATTGGCATTTTGAGATTTTAACGATTTCTCGGTAAATTTCATGGCGCGATCGATTGCAGGTAAATCGACGGCTATGCAAGAGCTTTGCGAGCGGATTGATGAAGAATTCGGAAACGAGTGGCAGGTGGGAGAATTATTTTCAAAGTTCCTCTGCTAGCCTGCCCCGCCCACCCCTCCAATTCCTCAAAGAATCTCTGCTAGCCTGCCCCCGTCTATCCCCTCCAATTCCTCAAAGAATCTCTGCTAGCCTGCCCCGTCCATCCCCTCCAATTCCTCAAAGAATCTCTGCTAGCCTGCTCCCGTCTATCCCCTCCAATTCCTCAAAGAATCTCTGCTAGCCTGCCCCTCCATCCCCTCCAATTCCTCAAAGAATCTCTGCTAGCCTGCCCTCTCCATCCCCTCCAATTCCTCAAAGAATCTCTGCTGGCCTGCCCCGTCCATCCCTCCAATTCCTCAAAGAATCTCTGCTAGCCTGCCCCGTCTATCCCTCCAATTCCTCAAAGAATCTCTGCTAGCCTGCCCCGTCCACCTCCAATTCCTCAAAAGAATCTCTGCTAGCCTGCCCCGTCCATCCCTCCAATTCCTCAAAGAATCTCTGCTAGCCTGCCCTCTCCATCCCTCCAATTCCTCAAAGAATCTCTCTAGCCTGCCCCGTCCATCCCCTCCAATTCCTCAAAGAATCTCTGCTAGCCTGCCCTCCATCCCTCCAATTCCTCAAAGAATCTCTGCTAGCCTGCCCCGTCTATCCCTCCAATTCCTCAAAGAATCTCTGCTAGCCTGCCCCGTCTATCCCCTCCAATTCCTCAAAGAATCTCTGCTAGCCTGCCCCGTCCATCCCCTCCAATTCCTCAAAGAATCTCTGCTAGCCTGCCCCCGTCCATCCCTCCAATTCCTCAAAGAATCTCTGCTAGCCTGCCCCGTCCATCCCCTCCAATTCCTCAAAGAATCTCTGCTAGCCTGCTCCCGTCTATCCCCCAATTCCTCAAAGAATCTCTGCTAGCCTGCCCCGTCCATCCCCTCAATTCCTCAAAGAATCTCTGCTAGCCTGCCCCCGTCCATCCCCCTCAATTCCTCAAAGAATCTCTGCTAGCCTGCTCCCGTCTATCCCTCCAATTCCTCAAAGAATCTCTGCTAGCCTGCCCCGTCCATCCCCCAATTCCTCAAAGAATCTCTGCTAGCCTGCCCCCGTCCATCCCCTCCAATTCCTCAAAGAATCTCTGCTAGCCTGCCCCCGTCTATCCCCTCCAATTCCTCAAAGAATCTCTGCTAGCCTGCCCCCGTCCATCCTCCAATTCCTCAAAGAATCTCTGCTAGCCTGCCCCGTCTATCCCCTCCAATTCCTCAAAGAATCTCTGCTAGCCTGCCCCCGTCCATCCCTCCAATTCCTCAAAGAATCTCTGCTAGCCTGCCCCGTCCATCCCCTCCAATTCCTCAAAGAATCTCTGCTAGCCTGCCCTCTCCATCCCCTCCAATTCCTCAAAGAATCTCTGCTAGCCTGCCCCCGTCTATCCCCTCCAATTCCTCAAAGAATCTCTGCTAGCCTGCTCCCGTCTATCCCCTTCAATTCCTCAAAGAATCTCTGCTAGCCTGCCCCCGTCTATCCCCTCCAATTCCTCAAAGAATCTCTGCTAGCCTGTCCCCTCCATCCCCTCCAATTCCTCAAAGAATCTCTGCTAGCCTGTCCCCTCCATCCCCTCCAATTCCTCAAAGAATCTCTGCTAGCCTGTCCCTCCATCCTCCAATTCCTCAAAGAATCTCTGCTAGCCTGCCCCCTCCATCCCCTCCAATTCCTCAAAGAATCTCTGCTAGCCTGCCCCCGTCCATCCTCTCCAATTCCTCAAAGAATCTCTGCTAGCCTGCCCCCGTCCATCCCCTCCAATTCCTCAAAGAATCTCTGCTAGCCTGCCCTCTCCATCCCCTCCAATTCCTCAAAGAATCTCTGCTAGCCTGCCCCCGTCCATCCCCTCCAATTCCGCAAAGAATCTCTGCTAGCTGGCCCAGATCCTCATCCTTTCCAGGTCTTCAAAGCCGCCGAAGCTTCGAGTCTATTGTATTCGGGCGGAGTGGCGCGTAGCCAATTGAATGAGTACGTTTTGCTACTAAGTTTCGCTAGTTTCCGCATTACGCCCAATTCCAGTTACCGCAATCCTTTTTAGCATCCAACTGGAGCAATGGCAACTCGATATGCTGTCCATGATCATTCGAATTGAAGCCGTTTTCGAGAAAATTGCCGAGAATGAGGTTAGAATTTTGGATTTTTCTTGGTAATGGAGCGTAATTGATTGCGTCGTGGAAAGTAGACGTCGCAAATCGCGGTTGTGTAAAAATCGCGGCAGAATGGTCGACTGATCACGCAATGAAAACAACCAGTTACGCCATGAAATGCCTCTTTTTAGCCCACGAAACACACGCTGATTCTGTGTGATCGCGGAGCCCTCGACCCGAAAGTATTCACCCCGGAGCCAATGTGGACCAATATACTCAAGTAAGTTTGAAAAATCAGAACGCAAAACGTCTGCCGCGGGCGGGGCTCGAACCTTCGACCATTTTTTTCATGGATTTCAGCGCAAGAACTACCAAACCAAAGTTTCCAGAGAGTTTGGGCTATTCTGAATGCCAAAAAACTCGAAAATCAAGTCAAAATCCAAAAATCAAACCTTTGCTGAACCCCGACCCTGTTTTTGAGGATTTTTTTTATCATTTAAACTCGTTAAAACAAATTTGTGACCAATTTTAAGCGATTTTGCATGCCAAAAAAACTCAGAGAGAAGTCATAACCAAAAAAGCAAAAGATTGACGCGTGCATGGTTCGAACCCTCGACCTTGGAATTTCCTGAAAATCCGTTTTTTTTTCAGAAAACTTCAAACCGACGAAGAAACGCTGTATTCTCGCTACGATCAGGTCATTCAGCTCCAAACGGCACCGAGGTAAGTTTATGGAATTTCACAAAGATTGGAAAGGAACTCTAGACCCAAAAATCCGTAGGCATGCCTTAGCCGTTCCTTTATCCGGCTACCTAGCAAAGACAATTTGTGGAAAATTCTAGAGCTTTCTAGGTGCAACTACACGAATAAGAACAAATTCCGGCGAGAAGACTATGAGCACGCAGCGAAGATCAACAAGGAATTCACCAGGGTGGGTTCGGGGTCTTTTCATAGCGTAATCGGTTGTCTATTGAGTTATTTGACGAGCTCAGTCGATTAAACCCAACAAAAATAACTAGTTTAAAGACCCACTAAAGGTATTTAATGGTGTAATCGATTATTCTGAGCATTTCATGGCGTAATCGGGTAGATTTGGGAGATTTTAGCAGCGTAACCGATTGCCTTCGTTTTCAGGTATGGCGCCATCATCCGAATTTTGTGAATATTCTGGACAATAGGGATGATTCGTGGGAGGAAAAGCTGGCCGAAACATGGGTTACGGTAGGTCTAGAAAATCACATTTTTAATTCCTAAAGCACCTCTGCTAGCCTGCCCAGATTTTCTCGTCTCTAACCCCTTTAAAATTTGAATATTTAGTTGAAATCGACCCTGGAAAAGACGTCGGCCGAATGAAAAATTCGTAGAAACAACAAAGAAAGTGACCGGTATTTTTATGTGTTGTGTCGGGTTGTGATTGGTGATTTTTGGAGTGGTTTGTACTAATTTTTGTATAATTTATTTCGCTCAATATTTTTGAAAATCGATAAGTGATAACTCGTCAGGGATAAATATATTTTTCGAAAGAGAAAGAGAGTGAGAGAGACACGCAGTGAGACAAAGAGCGAGCTAGAGAGAGCTAGAGAGTGAGACAGAGAGCGAGCTAGAGAGAGCAGAGAGAGAGAGAGAGAGAGAGAGAGAGAGACGGAGAGAAAGAAAAGATAGAGACAAAGATGGAGCGAGAGAGAGCGAGAGAGGCACGCAGCAGGGGTGGGCAAGGTATGCAGATCTGCAAATGGGGGACTGCCGGGGATTTCGGGGTGTGGGGGGGACCGCCGGGAGGGGGAAGCAAAACGGCGCGAAGCGCCGGAAAAATTATTATAAGATTTTAAAAAAAGGTAACTGCGATATCCACAACCATAATTTCCCAATGCGGACAGACCGTGATGAACCCACAGACAGACAGACAAACCGACAGATACTGACATACAGGCGGACAGACAGAAAGACAGGCATAAAGACAGACAGACCAACTCTAGCTTTATTCAACGTTTCCGAAAACCCTATTCATCTTAAAATCCGCAGTGGCTTTTTTTCCCCTCAAATTCATCATTTGTTAGACAAATTTGGTCGCTGCAGATGGTCTGCGAATGCTAAAAGTCACGTTTTACCCCGAAAATCGGACTGCCGACGCCCCGCCCTTTATGGCCTTGGATAGATCAGCTTACGGTGCATCTTGTCCGGAAATTTCAGGCAAATGCATCGACAAATCACGGAGATATGATTTTTGGAAAAAACCGGAAAAATGTGCTCCTGCAAATGGTCCTCAAACTCTGCAGTCCAGGATCTCCGAGATCCAACAATTTCTCAAGAAGGTTGGCACGCCATCCGATAGCCCTCATTCTCATCTACAAATTGAGCTACTTAAACTTAGGTTTCGAGCTTCCGGGCCGGAGATATAGCCGGTTAAAGGGGCGGCACTCGACCCTCAAAAACTTGGTTTTGAGCATTCGCAGATTTTATGTTCTACTCCGGCAGTCCAACATCTCCTCGAAGTCGGACTGCCGGTGGGCCGTGTGGGGCATGACTCGACGCGCAATGACGAGATCTACACTCTGGTGCCACATTCAGGTCCTCAAATTACCGTATTCCGGAATTATGCCGGAAAAACCTCCTAAAAACGAGGTTTGCCGGTCCGGCAGTCCAACATCTCCTCGAAGTCGGACTGCCGGTGGGCCGTGTGGGGTATGGTTCGAAGCAGAATAACAAGCTCTACAATCTGATACCGCTCCCATCGCCGGAAATCATCATCTTCCGGAATTAATCCGGAAAAACCTTCAAAAAAGTGCTTGTTTTATGTAGAGCCCCCGAAAATTTGTCAAAGACGGACTGCCGATTGGTAATGTAGAATATGGTTCGACGCAGAATACTGCGATCTACAATATGTTGCCACTTTCGGACCGTCAAATTACCGTATGCCGGGGATGAACCGCAATTATTCCGAAAATCCTCTCAAAAAGCCCCTTTCCCCGCCCAAAAAGGACTGCCGGATCCCCGGAAAATGGACTGCCGGGATTTTCCAGCTGCAAGACCTTGCCCACCCCTGGCACGCAGAGAGACAAAGTGCGAGCTAGAGAGAGCTAGAGATAGAGACAAAGAGAGAGAGAGAGGATGAGAGAGAGAGAGCGAGAGAAAGAGAGAGATAACGTAATTCAGTAACGACTACTGATAAACTCCTTGAGGCGGTGTCCAGGAAACTCATTTCGCCCCAGTAGCTGCTCAGGCTGGGCGAAGAGGAGCATCGGGGGCAATCGAAAAAGCTTCACGATCTTCATGATCAATACGTTACCATCGTGGCGTCGTATGCGATAATACCTTGTCCCCTCATTGTCCATCACAAATTCCGGGTATGCCTCGAGGAAGTCCTGATCAAATAGGTCCTCTATATAATTCGGGCCTGCAGCATCGTCGATCCTGATCAGCCGGATTTCCCGTTTCCCCTCCAGCCATTCTTGGATCACCAGTTGTGCATAGCTCACATACCCCGGGTCGGAATCCTCGTATCTGCGCAGCTGCATCTCGGGCACTCTCAGGTGAATGTACCCCGGAAGTGGCGCCACAATCTCCGCACGCTCGACCTTGGCCACGTTTTCGCTGAGCCATTCCAGTAGTTCCTCGGCTGGCGGTAGGGCCTCCATCATAATCGTCGCATATTTTCCGGTTGGCTTATGGCGCTTGAGAATGGCCTGCAGAAAGCGTAAGTCTAACACCGGATCCAATTCCAAATTCTCACAGCAAACCTCGACCCCTTCGAGGAAAGGCCGGCGTAGCCGCATATGGCTGACCGTGGCGTGGTCAAAAAGCAGCCGCATCATTTGGCTGTTGGTGACGGTGAACTCGGCGATGCCAAGCTCGCGCACAGACCATCGCTCAGATTGGGGGTCTTCGGCAATCAGGACGTCCCACTGTTTGTGCCGACAATCGGCGGCCATTTCGATCATGTTCTTGCTGGTGAGGGCGAACTTGGCGAAAGATCGAATGTCCATATTGCGCATGATGTGGTGCTGGACCGCCGTCGGGAAAGCGCAAAATTTGTCCATGACCTGAAATGCAAATATGGGAGGTACTGGACTGTTATTGGGGGGAGCGGAGTAGCAGGGGTGAATTATTTTTGTTTTTCCGCTTCCTTGCCGCCTAACTGTTACTCATAAATCGTTTATTTTTATAGTGTTTTTAGTAATTTTTGATTTGATCTTTGCTAGGAAGTTACGAAAATAACTCAAAGATTTTTGGCCCATTTTTGGTCATTTTCTCATTCCCCCCTGCTAACAGTCTAGTACCATATGGGATTTGGCAAAACTGAGATATAACCCAATGAAATCGACAACCAGCCCGCAATGGTACTCGCAATTCAACCGGAGGATTTGCGATTTCCGAGGAATATTCGAAAAGATATGCGGAAAGAAAGGCCGAGCGACAGAGAGGGAGAGAGAGAGAGAGAGAGAGAGAGAGAGAGAGAGAGAGCAAGCGAGAGACAAATCTCGGTAAAAAAATAGCGTATCCTATCCGCCAGGTCCCAACGTTGTTCCAATTGTGCCGATTGCGCGCCGAATCAATCGAAGTAGTCTTCGGTTATCCATCTCTCGCTGACCAAATATTTAAGCATCTGCGTGCCCTGCGGCTAAATCACTCGTGTCAATGTCGCAAAATAAAACGCGCTCTTTCAAAATGGATTTAGTAGGGTCAAAACAAATTCTCATAAAATTTATTCAACACCAGCCACCAAAAAACGATGATAACGGGGTGCCAGTACACGAAGGGCCGTCTCGAGATCCATGAATCGCTGGATGATTGTATGCTGCACCCCGTCTGTGACATAGCATTCCTTACAATCCGAAAATTCCACGATCAATATCCGGCCATCGGCGCGTGGGACGCGGTATAGCGCTGTGCGCTTCTTGAACATCGATGGGTATTGTACCCAATACTCGGGAATGAAATGCCACATTGATGACATGCGGAATGCGTAGCTTTCGCATAGAACGTTAACGAGTTCGATCTCACGCTCCATCCTTAGCCACGACTCGACGACGGCTTGTGGATAGTTGACACTCCCCATCCCTGTAAAATCGGTATAAAGCAAATTCATTCGGGGTCCCTTGAGCGTAATATAGTCCATTGTTGGCTTAGACAGATCCACCTCCAAAAACTCGGCGTTTTCGCACAGCCATTCGGGCAGGTTGCTGCCGTTAACTTCCGGGCCATTAAGCCGAACACGCACGTATTTTCCCGGGGGCTGGTGGCGCTTCAGGATGGGAAGCGGCGACAAATCGGCCCACACCTCCATGGTAAGAAAGCGCACGTCGATACCCGTGGGAATAGGTTGGAAAATGACGCCCCGGTCCACCACGGAATCGTGGAACAGCAGCTTGAAGATCTTTGGGTTGGGGATGTCACCCAAAGCGTTGGAAGGTACGCCGTAGCCGTCGACGTAGAGCGTTTCATTCCAAAATTTGTCACGGCACGTGCTCGCCACTTCCATGATTGCCTTGCTGGTGATGGCGGTCTTCAGAAAGTCCTTCATTGGCATGTGTTGAAGGATTTTGTGTTGTACCTCGATCGGCAGCCGGCAGAAGTGCTTCATCTGAAAAATTCGGCTAGAATCCGTGACACAAGGTTGTAGCGGCAATGAACAGTGGAAAAGGGCAAAGTGGGACCGCGCAAAATATGATAGAACCGTCGGTACAAATATCAGGTTGGAAGGTAAGTCCTGTCGCCGGAGTTTGTATGGATGAAAAAAATCGTAGATAGCTCCATTCTGGACAAGCGATATGGCATTTTGTAGTTATAGGCTGAACCGTACCCGGAAAAACCATATCCCGACGATTTTTATCATAGAAAAACTTTGGCAACTCTTTCGATTTTTTCGTGATTATTACACGCCCCTCCTAGGGCTCAAAAATCCCTGGGGGTTTTGTTTGCATTTTTTTTTTTGGGGAAAGGTTTGGGGAAAAGGAGGGGTTTTTTAAAAAGGGGGGGGGGGGGTGGGGGGGCTGTTTTGGTTTACCATTCGATAGAGCGTCGAAAAACATACTAAGAATTCTGTCCCCCGCACAAAATTAAAATTATAAGGAGAGAGAGAGAGACAGAGAAAGAGAGAGAGAGAGAGAGAGAGAGAGAGAGAGATTCGGAAATTGCCGGCAATCTACAGATTACAAAATTTGATGTCATTTTTGTGGACAGGCAGGAGGCAGGCTAGCAAAGGTTCTATAGGAAGAGAGAGACCGAGAGAGAGAGAGAGAGAGAGAGAGAGAGAGAGAAAGACGGAAACCGAGGTCACGAAAGATCAATGTAACCATCTAGGTTCTAATGAGAGGAATAATGACAAAACGAGAGAAACAAAGGGAGGGGGTTGGTAATTTTCAAAACCCAAAGAATAGCTGCAAGTGAGATTGTAGAAATTTCATTAGAACAAAGGGATTTGTTTGATGATATCCACATTTCACGTTATCACATCTGCCATGTTTGCTATCAGGGGTGGAAATCATCCCTTGAAACATCAATGAAATTCAAAGTTGACCTCTGCTATTCGGAGAATTGACCTACTAGCAAAAATGGCAGATGTAAGGTTATGGAGATAACGTCAAAGGCGGTTTCTCTAAAACGAATTCATTTGCTCAACGGAAATCTCGTTCGCAGCCCCAATTGGAGTAATTGTTTGGATTTTTAAAGCTCCCCCTCTCTCTCTCGCGTTCTCTCTCTCTCTCCGTCTCTCGCCTTAGCTCCCGTTTTAAGTCCAGCCCAAAATAATGTAAAATAAATGGTTTTAAACATGGTTTTTTTCGGGTTATACAAAAGCTCTTCTTGTATTTTTCGGCCCTCCATCGAATGTGATTTTCATAATATCGAAAATACGTTTCCGCTATTCTCATATTATAGTTTTTGACATTCACGTTTGACGTTTTATCTTACATTTTTTTCGGGCTGGAAACAATTCTCGTAGTATGTTTTTCGACGCTCTATCGAATGACACTCGCAAAATCCCACCGTAACTTCAAGTATTATTCCACCCCATTATTTTATCCCCCTCCCCCGATCATACAGTAGCGGTCAAAATGATGTCCGGACGGGAGAGCTTGTTGTGCCAACCCGATACATCCAAATTTTATCAATATTTGCGTCTGGGTCAATTATGCTCTGCTCCGCCGCCGCTGCTTGAAATCCTCACTCAATTTTAAACAGATTTCGTGTTTTAATCATCAAATTTGGCCCAGAAACAGCCGAGAACGCGATCAGGAGGTGACAACAGGCAATTTCAAATTTGCGAGCTTCCCGCGCCCCTAGGTGTACAGAGGCCTCCGACGTACGGGTTCAGATTTTCGGGCTGTCACTCAATCTTTGGCATTTCGTATCCCCTTTAAGGTCAAAATGTAGGGCCGGCCCGGGCCCGGATTTTGGCGGTCGGGCCGGGCCGGGCCGGGGTCCAAAATTTTGGGTTTAGGGCCAGCCCTTTCCCAGGCCTGCAGCAAGCGATGTCCCGACCGGACATCATTTTGACCGCTACTGTATCTCGGTTTGCTGTGCCCCCATTATTCATTGCCGCTACAATCCCATGTCCCACACGAATTACATCCCACTTTTCAGATGGTCGACTTCTGCCGGCTGCCAATCGAATTACGACACGAAATCCTTCGACACATGCAAATCGGTGACTTTCTGAAAACGGCCATCACCAGCAAGGCCATGATGGAAGTGGCGACGGCGTGTCGCGACAAATTCTGGGATGAGTCTCTTGTCATCAAAAAATCCGGCAACGGGTCGATCAAGTTTGATGACGACACGCGGGCAATCTTCAACAACCCAAATCTCTTCAAGCTGCTGTTCCACAATTCCCTTATGACGCGGGGCGTCCTTTATCGAGCCGTTCCCAGGGGTATCAACGTGCGCTTTCTTAGAGTGGATTTGCGTACCCCTCATTGTCGGCTCCCCACCCTCAAGCGCCACAAGCCCCCCGGAAAATACACCCCCGTTTGGATTACAAACCTGAAGGCCAACGCCAACCTGTTCGAATGGCTGAGGAAAAATGTCAAGCTTTTCGGAACTAGTTTTTTCGAGCCAATATCCGACTATATTACCTTGAAGGTACCCCGGATGGATTTGTACCATTACGACGAAGAGATGGCAAGCGACACCTATCCACAAGCCGTCATCGAGTCGTGGCTGCGCATGGAGCGTGAGATCGAACTCGTTAACGTTCTGTGTGGCAATTGCCTAGTATCAATGCGTGTCAGTGACCTAGGCATTCCCGAGTATATGCAACAGTTTCCAAAACTGTACGAAGAGAAAGGTACATCCCTATACCGCATCCGACGCACCGACGGCCGGGTGTTGATCGTGGAATTTCCCGTGTACAAGGAATACTGTGACACCACATCCGGGGTCCAGTACGAAATCATGGAGCGATACATGGATCTCGAGACGGCCCTTCGTAAACTGGCACCCCGTTATCATCGTTTTTTGGTGGCTGGTGTTGAATAAATTTTATGGAAATTTGTTTGAACCTACTAAATCCATTTTGAAAGAGTGGGTTTTATTTTGCGAGATTGACACGAGTGATTTAGCCGCAGGGCACGCAGATGCTTAGCTATTTGGTCAGCGAGAGATGGATAACCGAAGACTACTTCGATTGATTCGACGCGCAATCGGCAAAATTGAAACAACGTTGGGGCCTGGCGGATCGGATACGCTATTTTTTTACCGAGATTTGACTCAAACAAGAGAGAGAGAGAGAGAGAGAGAGAGAGAGAGACCGAGACAAACAGACAGACATAAATACTCCGCGAGAACGGTACTGTAACCCGCCAAAAACTGAGTCAGAGACCCGACCTTCTTTGTCCATCGTTGTCTGACGACATTTTCAGGCGCTTGAAAATGCGTAAATAGGTGTAGAGAGTAGCATTTAGTGGAGAGAGCGGAGCTATAGAAAAACTGACAGACAGACAGAAAACAGAGGAGTTTCAGCTCGAAAACTACCGTACTTTGGGGTAATGACTCAGAGAGAAATAGGGGAGAGAAGAGAGAGAGAGAGAGAGAGAGAGAGAGGGATAGAGATGCTAGCTGACAGCCAGAAAACATATTTTGCGCAAAAAAACGCGGGGAAAAGACTAACTGGCTGGCACTAGGGCCCTTTCTACTCGTTTTCCGAGCCCCTTTCTCTGCTCCCTCTCATTTTCTCCCTCTCTTTCCTCTCTCATCCTCCCCATCCGCACTCCCAGTCGACCTATGCCCCCCGAGTCTCCCCTCTGTTTTTCCTCATTTCACTCGTCCATCCCGTTTTCTCCTCCCCCTGCGAAATCTCATCGATTATCCGCGGGGTGCCAATCCGATTCCGTCACATTTCTGTTGACACTTGCGATTTTGCGCTTTTTATGTTTCGCGCGCCTTTCGCGCTTTTGAAAACTGAAATCTTCTTAAAATTGGCTGCCCTGTTTGATTCTCTCTATTATCTTTTTTGCTTGATAATTTAATAGGAATCTAAATATATTTGATAAATTTTTGGAACATTGAAAATTTTGGCTTTTTTGGCGATTTTTCATACATTTTCGATCAAAACGCCGGAAATTTAGATTGTTTTCATAATTTGCATGGATATTTTCTTTCTAAAAACAGTGTGACATGTTAAAAAACGTTACATTTCGTTAAAAGCCCTACGGAAAATGACTGGGGGCGATTGGTCCCCCGCTAAGCGATAAGTGCCTAAATTTCGCGGTTTGTTTGGGGGTAGACCGAGGCACCACGGCTCTTTTGGAATAATGCTATGGTAAAAAATTTCAAAACAAATGTTATTTTTACCTTTAAACCTTTTTAGCTTTCCTTTTAGCTTTATTCAATTTTTTTAGTAAAGTTTTTAAAAAATTTGATGAATTAATCGGAAAAAATTCCGAAAATATGCTTTTAGAAATCCTACCTTCTATAATTTTGGGGCGTATTTAGAAATAATCTGAAAAACGTATTTAGGCCGCTTTAAAGTGGATTTTTTTTCAAAAGCAACAAAAAAAATTTTTTAAACGTTTAGGTTGCCTGCCAATTGAAATTTTACTGTCTTTATGGATTTTCATTGAATCAACGTTTTCTGTAATTCGCTGAATTCGGAAAATTCATTTTTAGAAGAAGAAGATTACTCGCCCACGAAGATGCCCTCCCGCCTGGACCTGCGCCGTCGTGCCCGTGAGGCCAAGGCGAAACTCGTCGAAGTGATTGACGATGGCATCGACTCGATTCGGGACAACTTTGCCGAGATTGACGTGAGTTTTGTCATTTTTAAGTGCGAAAATTATTGGCTTTCAAAAACACCGACCAAATCCTGGCCTTCTGAATTCTTAAAAACGGACGCTGTTCGATTTTTACCCGTTTTCTTATGGATTTATGACTTCCCGGTACATTTAAATCCTGAATTCGTATTGAGGGAATCCAAACTATTATTTTGGATCAGGTTTTTAAACGGTTTTTGGCTTTCTGTACACTTAGATACCGAAAAATCAAATTTCTCGATTTTAAAGAGGATTTTCTTGTGGATTTGTCACTTCCCGGTTCCTTTAAAGCATCTATTTTTATCGAAAACGAGCTAATTTAGTAAGATAAATTTCAATTGTCGATTTCAAAGATTTTTCTGATGGATTCATGGCTTTCCAGCACCTTTAAAAGCGGTGTTTCAGGCCTTTTCCGCACCATTCCTCTTTACTACCGATTCCAGGGGTGTGTGGTCAAATATCAGGCATCGAAGGGGTGGGGGTGTAAGAAAGACAAATATCCGGTACGGGTACTTCCCACTAGGTATTTCTCTTTCTCTCTCTCTCTCTCTCTCTCTCGCTCTCTCTCTCTCGCTATCTGTCTCCCTCGCTGTCTCTCTGTCTCTCACACTCTCTCTCACTCTCACTCTCTCTCTCTCTCTCTTCAATTGTCCCGAGTACAGTCCCGTACTTGTCCGTTGTTCTATTTTGATGTCCATTCCATCCCCCTCCATCCCCATTCCATCCAAGGCCATCTCTGCCTCGGGCTGACTGACCGGCTGTCTCCTACTAAATGGCCATTTATCGATTAGACACGAAAACCGATTGGAAACACATGTTTCTACCAATTCAAACGCTCTCTTTCGGTTTTCTGGATCCCAAAAGAACTCTGCTAGCCTGCCCCCCCCCCGAGCCCCGAGCGTTTGGATCGACTCTGATTCTTCAAATTTCTAGTCTGTTTTCCTAAAGGATTCCCGCTAGCTTGCCCACGATTCTCCAATGATCTCTGCTTGTTGCCCTCGGAATTCAAAAAAAAACTTCATCTGGCTCGCTGTGAATTCGGCAAGAATCTCTACTAGGCCCTCCAAATGTCCTAGAAGCTCTCTGCTAGCCTTCCAAGACTTCTCAAAGAATCGCTGCTTGGCTGCCTTTAGATTGTCGAAATGCGCTGTGCTAGCTGTTTTTCGATTCCACAAGAAACAAAAATTCCTAAAAAAAAACACTGCGAGCTTGCCTAGGGTCGCCTCTGTGTTCTCGTTCCAAAAATGTCTTTGCAATTTCGATCGATTCCTCAAAGAACCTCTGCTAGCCTGCCCCGCTCCTAAATTTCAAATTATCGCAGACTACAGTCCACCGATTAACTACCATAACTACCATCCCCTCGGGCCCCATGATTCCTTAATGGTCTCTGCTAGCTGTATGACTCACACTCCTTTTCCAGATGTCCATCCCCCTCCTCCTTGATGCGTCAAAACGGGGGTCGATTTCAATCTTTCGCGGCTCTTTCCCAGATCCATTAATTCCCTCTCCGCTCTTTTTCTCTGCTCTCTCTCCGACTATCGATTTCTCGTCTCGTCCCGTTGACGATATTACAAATTTATTCCGATCGACACGTCAACCACTCAGCTTTTTGAAATCTATTTTCTGGAAAGATCGCTTCTCAAAATTGGCTACAAATTTTTAGGAAATCAATTTCCCAATATTGACTTGGAATCTGGGTCCTTTTGCACTATCGGTGGGGGGGAACCACTAATTCTTTTTTGTATAAGCCCAGAAGCGCCTAGTAATTCATATTATAATTTCATGGGGTTTTTTTGAAAAAGCTTGTTTCTATATATCAAAGTGAAAAATATCCAAAAACCTTAAAAAAGTGGCAATTTTCGTCGTTTTTCAATTTCCATTTTTTCGATATTTTTAAGCAAGAAACCTCTTTCTAATTTTTTAACCATAAAATTTTTGAAAAAAACTAGGTTTCAGCCAAAAGTTGCCCATTCTTGCAATCAAGCTTTTCGTATTTTTATAAATATTGCAATTTTAGTATTAAATTTTACCACGTTTTTACATTTACATTTTACATCGTATTTTATAAATATTGCTATTAATTAGTATTAAATTTTACCACGTTTTTGCATTTAAGAATCGTAAAAAATGTCGTGATAGAAAAATCCTGTTCTAGGATAAAGTCCCCCCCCCCGATAATGCAAAAGAACCGTGATCTGTAGTCTGGCCTTCCTTTTTCCTGTGTACTTTGTAGCCTAATTCATTTCCGCTTTTTGGGTCCAGAAAAATGCCGTTCGGCTCGTCGAAAAAGCACAAAATCAACAGCGGTGGGAAGGAAAATTCAAGAATTGTAAGTTTAGGCTAAAAATCAAAAACATATACAATAAAATGGGTTCTAAAAATTACTATTAAAGTTTGTTATTTACAGATGTCCATGTTCGGGCGGCTATTCGGCAAGAAAAAGGAGGAAATCACGGCCGAAGATGCGATCAATCAGCTGAAAGACACCGAGGCGATTCTCGTCAAAAAACAGGAATATTACGAGAGGAAAATCGAGGAGGTACGGTAGAAAAGTGCTATAATAAAATAGAAACGAGAAAAATAACACTGACAAGAATATAATTTCGATTTATGCCTTGAAAATGAATAAAATACCACATTTTAGGAAATCGCAGCAGCCAAAAAATACGGAAAAACAAATCAGAATATGGCGCTGAACGCGTTGAGGAGGAAGAAGCATCATGAGCTGGAATTGAGGTAGGGCGGGCAGGCGAGCAGAGATTCTTTGAGAAAATTTGAGAAACGAGCAGGCTAGCAGGGGTCACATGCGGAAATCTGGGTAGGATAGCGAAAAGCGTGGGCAATCTAGCAGAAAACCTGTAGGAAAACTTGGTTTAATAATTAAACCAAGTTTGTTGAATAATTAAACCAAGGTTTAACTTTAATTGTCCAGAACGCAGGACTAGCCGAGGATTTGGTATCATAATGTCGAAAATCATAATGTCGAAATTTCACAATGTCGAAATTTCATAATGTCGAAATTCACAATGTCGAAATTTCCAAGGCTAAATCAGTGAAACGCCAAAACCAGCAAAAAAATTCCACATTCTATTTTTTTATCTTATTTCACGCCAACATTTCTTGCCTAGAATTCGGGAACTTTATCGGGAATTTTAGCTTACGTAAATTTCGACATTCTGAATTTCGGCATTCTGACATTTCGACATTATGAAATTTCGACATTATGAATTTCGACATTTTGAAAATAAGCCCTAGCCGAGAACTAGCCAAGATTCTTTGAGGAATTGGAGGCAAGAGCCGGCTAGCAGAAGCCATTTGTGGATTTCCGGTCTAAATCGCGAAAAACGCGGGCAAACTAGCAGAGAACCTTTTGGAATGCTTGGTTGAATCACCCAGAACGAAGGGCATGCTAGCAGAGATTCTTTGCGGAGTCAAACGGGTGAGCAGGCTAGCAAAGGAAGTTTAGGAGACTTATGCGGATCAAAAAAGCTAAAGGTAAACCGGTAGAAAGCTCTATGGACCATGGCAACCTAGCAGAGACTTTTATGGAAATTGTAGCCTTGTATCTGGAAAACAAAGCAAAGCCCATTTCATAATCTAAAAATCCGTTTTAGCCGTATCGACGGCACGCTGGCGAAATTAGAAGCGCAGCGCGGTGCTCTCGAGGATGCGGGCACGAACGCCGAAGTGCTGAACGTGCTGGCCGAATCGTCGAAAACCCTCAAAAAGGCCAATATGGACCTCGATATCGATAAGGTACAAATATAGCCGGGTTTTTTAGAGCCAAAACCCATAGAAAAGCGTGAATTACGTGGCGTAATCGATTAAACACCAGGCTAAACCCCCCCGTTTTTTTCAGGTGAACGATCTGATGGACGATATCGGCGAGCAGATGGCCGATTCGGCCGAAATGAACGAGGCAATCTCGCGGAATGCTGGAGGAGAGACGGTAGATGAGGATGAACTGATGGACGAGCTGCGGGAGCTGGAGAAGGTCAGCTAACGGAGGGCATCTGGGGAAAATCAAAAGCTGATTTAAAACCGTCGCTAGGCTGGCTAGCGCAGAGCATTAGCAAAAACCTAAAAGGACTTTTTTAGCTCGAAATAGGGAGAAATTCTTGCGCTTTTACTGCTGAAAAAACGCGGGCAAACTAGCAGAGATCGTTTGAGAATTGGCAAGCGATTCTATAAAAAGACAGGCAGCAGAGATCACATGAGAAACGAAATTTTTCGCGCTTTTATTGCCAAAAAGCCCGAACAAGAGCGCAGAAAAGTGCAGGCACGCTAGCAGAGATCATTTGCGAGGCAAAATGCCGAAAAACCTAAAAACTAAATTCAACTTCTAATGCCCAAAATGCCTGAGAAACGCGGCAACAGCTAAAAAACCGGGCAAACCAGCAGCGATTCTTGTAAAAAAACCCACTGGCCCAGTTTTCCAGGCAGCAGTGAGCATTTAGGAAAACCTAAAAACCATCAATTCTGACATCAACTTTTGTCGCCCAAAAGTTTCATCAAAAGCTCCAAAACCCGCATTTTCAGAGTGCCGCCACGTCGAAACCTCGAAAAGTGGCCGTGGCCGTTGAGGTATCCGAAGAAATGGAGGTAGATGAGCTTCCGGAAGTGCCGACCGGCCCGGTCACTCGATCGAAAAAGGCTCAGGTCAAAAAGCAGGACACCATGGCCGAGTTGGAGGCTTGGGCCGCCGCTAATTAGACGCTCTAAACAACGAAAAAACTGTTTTAAACTCTTTCTCGCGGATTTCACACGTGTAGTTTGTATCCTAAAAAACGTGCTATCCAAATTTACTTATATTTCCGTATTTCCGGCTCAATCTCACGACATTTTCGAGATTTTCTGTTGCAAACATGTGCATATTTTTCTATTTTTTTCTTCTTCACAAATGATCTTCAAGAAATTCCTTATCAGTTGCCGTATAAATATAGTCAGTACTACTACCAGAAATAACCGAAAAAACGCTTGTAAAATCACAGAGAATCCATTAGAATAAGAAAAAGGAGGAATTACAGTATGCGGGTAAAAAGAAAAGGCCAGAAAATCACAGAAAAGAGGTGGAATCAGAGAAGTGAACAGAAATTTGTATACATTAATTAGTTTTTGGCTTGTTCCATTCATTTCTCGTTGATGAGCGAAGAGTCGCGGGCCGCAATCTCCGTCATACTGCCCTGAAAACGAAAGAAAATTATTTGGAAAAAGGGGGCTAGAATGTTAAAAAGGGCATTTCAAAAAAAGGACATCGCAAGAGGCGTACTTTTTCGTATATGGCCCTCGTAAAATATTTCTAGTGTACTCTACGGGAATTTTTGCGAAAAAAATATTTTCTACAGTACCAAAAAGTATTTTTTACTTATTTATGGCTATTTTACGAGCCGCCAAACTATCGAAAAATTTGAAAAATGCTTTAAAATTTGAATTTTGACCGAAAATAAGTCATTTTTGGAAAACCTTTCCCCCTCCACCGCGCAGCTAATTTTGCAAAATCACGACGTGTCGAAGAAAAGAAATTGTATAAAAGAAACAATAGAAAAATTAATTCTATCAACAATTTAAAATTTCGAGTTTTTCGAATTCTGAATTTCATAAAAACCAGACTATTTCTTTGAAGTAAATAGTTTTCCGCTATTTTTCGGTTTCGGAAATTTGATAAAATGATTTTCCGATGCCATCAAGGATCTAGGGCGTTAGGAAACGCAAAATACTGAGTTTCGGGATAGAGAGTTTTCGGGATAGAGAAGTTTCGGGATAGAGAGTTTCGGGATTGGAAATTTCGGGATAGAGAGCGGCATTGGTCGCGTTGCTTAGGCCCTTATTGCCGCTATTTCTGGGCGTGCCCGATACGATATATCGGAATAACATTTGCATATCGCAATAAGCAGAAAATCCGTCAATCCCGTGAATACTTGCTCCGTACGGTCAGTCTGCATAAAAAAGCATAAGGTTACGCGTTTCCGAGACTAGATCTTTCGATTTGCATCCATTTTTTCGCCTACCGAGCGCTCTAATTTCCCTTAATCTTATATGCAAAAGTTATTCCGATAGTATCGTATAGAGATGTTACGAATCAAGTAATATAAAGACCAAGTAAATTTGCTTGAACAACTTTATTTGCATCTGAAATCTTCAAGTAAATATAAAATTATTTTACTCTGACCAGGGTTGAAAAGCCGCTTCGCGACTTTTCAACCCTGGCCCCGTCTTGGCCCGCATGCTGTTCTACGCCTTGCATAATTGCGCTGAATTCAGATGACCAAAAAAATGAAAATGATTCGCTTGTGACCCTTCATATAGGCGACTTCCTACTTCCGGTCAATGCTAATTTTTCCTAGCGAAGAGGGTTTTACAAAAACTTAAATTTATTATCGAAAACAGCCGATTTTTATAAATCAGATATGTGGGCAGTGATCCCTAGACCATTACGCACATAATGACGTATCGTACCCACCCCTAGCTTCTTCCCCTATAGAGATACGCCTGGAACAACGATACGGAAGTGGATGCAAAGTGGCACACACACACACACACAGACACTATTTTTTTATATATAGTAGGATTTTACAACCCGAAAAACCGACATTAAACATCTTTGCCGGGATCCCGACATGTCGAAGGGCCAGCCAGGCCAACGAGGCGCCGAGCCCGGTGTTGCACGCCGTCACCGTCTCCACGCCCGGCTTCAGCCCGTTGGTCACTAAAAAAAGGCGTTAAACTCGGGAACTTTCGGCGGTGCTATGGCATTATCGGGGGGGGGGGGGCTTTTTTTGAAGCTAGCAATTGTTCTAATATAAAAACCCGACGTGTTTCTACGCTTTTTTTACTGTTCCCAAACGAAAACCACAAATTTTTATTAAAAGAAACACAAAAATATAGATTTTTCGCCGAAAATCTAAAATTTTCCTAAATTTTTTATAGTTTAATCCTCAAAATATAATCGTATTCTGCCAAAAACACTATTAGAATAATTTCTAGTAAGTTACAAGACATTTCTAGACTTGTAAAAAAGCCCCCCCCCGATAATGTAAAAGAACCGTTATTTTCAATTTCATTCGTATCACTGACGCCATTATTATGCCCAGACCAGGGTTGAAAAGCCGCTTCGCGACTTTTCAACCCTGGCCCCGTCTAACCCTATGATATTCTTCGTTTTGCATAATTGTGCCCCACTTCCGATGACAAAAAAAATGAAAAACACTCCCTTCGGGCCTTTATATAGGCTACTGTAACTTCCGGCGTATGCTAATTTTATCCTAACAAAGTGGGTGGCCTATTTTTTACGAATAACTTAATTTTAATGTCGAAAACAACATATTTTACAAAATCCGCTATGTGTGCAGTCATCTCCAGCCCATTACGCATCTAATGACGTATCAAACACCTCATTACACCCCTTCCCTCTCGAGATATCCTCCGGACACCCTGACGGAAGTTGCATGCAAAGTGGCACACACACACACACACAAACACTATTTTTTTATATATAGTAGGATACCTTCAAAATGTATATTTTATTTCTTTTTAATTAATTTAATTGAATTTTGCGATTGTTCAAACGCGGCTAGCCAGCGAAAAACGAAAATCGGCGTGAATGCAACGAGCGCACAGAATCCGCGCGTACAGAGTATCGCCGCGTACTCAAAAATTTTGCAAGGGAGGGTTTCCTATCATAAATTTTTCGAATTTTTTGCTGAAAACAGATTATCGCTTTGAAAAATTAACCTTGCTTAATCTGCTGGTCGTCGACGAGCCCTTGATCTCCACATATGCGCCCGTTCCCAAAGTGCGAGGCCCCCTTCAGATGGTAGCCGGTTGATTCTGTCAAAATTCACGGATTAGGAAAAACGCAGAAAATCGTACTCGGTCCCAGGATTGCGCCCTTGCCCTCGTCGAACATCTCTTTCGGCCGGCAATCCAGGTAGTTGATCTAAAAGAATTGGGATAAAAACCGTGCTGGACTGTTAGCGGGGGGGATTTTTTAGGAGGGTTTTTTTCCTGGCGCTCCCGGTTGACCTAGTAATCAAATCGAAAGTGTTTTCACACTGTTTTTAACAAATTTTAACTATATTAAAGCAGAAAAACACTAAAAAAAACTTTGAAAAATGTTTGAAAAAGTCGAAAATTTGGTCATTTTCCCCCGTGAACCCTGAATTTTTCGACCTAAAATTAGATTTTTTTAACTCAAATTGGTGTAGCTTTTATGCTTAGGAATAGTTAAAAATAATCTGGGAAACGCATCTGCTATTTATAAAAACAATCAGGCTTGGGCCGAAAAAAATTGGTTAATTTTCAAACTTAATTTTCTTTAAAAACATTTTTAAACTTTCTAGCATTCAAAAAATTCTAAAAATAACCATGCTACTGGTAATATACTGTACTGGTAGTAAGGGGTTTCCACTGCTAAAAATCACCCCCCCCCCCGCTAACAGTCCAGCACTCAAAAAAGCGAGATAATGATCAATACCTTGTCCAAATTGTCGAAGGTGCTGTTGCCCTGGTCGTGGCCCTTGTAGAGCTCATCAAACGTGGCGAGGCGGCCCTCGGGTTGGAACGTGTTGATGGTGATGTTGCCGGGCGGGGGCGCCGTCCATTTTGCCGACTCGACGTCGCCCTTCCACGCGGTCAGCCCGCCGTTGAGCACCAGCGGGGCGAGGCCGTAGAGCTGAAAAAAGCCAAAATTTATGCGAAAATAGCATTACTTTATACACAATTAATTCTGTCGTTAAAATACATAAAAAAACTTTTTGGATGTTCAAAATTCGTCAGCGCAAAACTCGTCAATCTACTTTTTTAGATGAACAAAAATACGTCTAGTAATTAATAGAAATAAATACAGTAAATTAATAGATTTTATTTCAATTTAGCCTAATTTAAAGTACAAAACTGTCTCGGAAACGTGGAATCTTTTGGAAAGCTGGTATTTGGCCCAAAATAGTCCATTTTTGGTCGAAAAATCCCTTTTTTTGAATGCTTTTTTCTTTAAACTTTTTACGTTTAGCAAGATGAAAATAATGCCGAAAAATCCTCAATTTGGATCCCATTAAAAAAGCCGTTTTATTTAGCTACATTATTAAAACTTTAATATTTTGCACTTTCCGGCGTCATAGCGATAATTCTTTTGAATCACTAAAATAGAGGAATCCAGACAGACAAAATCTCCATTTTCGAAGCGAAACGACGCAACGAAAGCATGGAAAAGTGTTATACCTCCAAAACGAAGGCCGCCCGCGCCGCGAACGACATGCCAGCCATCGGACCACGCGCGTACGTCACCAGCGTGTCGCCTAAAAATCAAGCTTGAATTTGAGAATGTTTTATACCCTGATTGACGCCGAGGTAGCGGAGTAGCGCCTGGAATTGCTCGGGCGTGTAGAAGTCGAAGCGGGTTTGGCTGAAAAAAATATTTCGTGGGAGAAAAGCAATTCCCTACTTTCCGGGCGGGCAGAACACGTCGAGGGGGAACGGCCG
The DNA here is from genome assembly GCA_958295435.1 of Mesorhabditis spiculigera. Taxonomy (NCBI): domain Eukaryota; kingdom Metazoa; phylum Nematoda; class Chromadorea; order Rhabditida; family Rhabditidae; genus Mesorhabditis; species Mesorhabditis spiculigera. Next base: position 456,110 of record CATQJA010002652.1, read on the forward strand.
GGCGCCGGGCAGGCGCTTGCTGTCGAATTCGGCGTGCTTCTAAAATACAGTAGATATAAACACCAAATTTCTCGTTTTTTTCTCAATCAAAAAGAGGACGCCGAATTTTTCCTATGGGTCCAGATATGCCAAACAACAAAATAGGAAATAGTTTACTTTTTATAGCAAAATCTACCATATTTTAGGGTACAACCTACGCAAAAACACGTAGAAAAAGATGAAAAATTACGACTTTTGGGCAAAACTAAGCACTTTACTGCCTTGACTTTCGGGCAAAAAATCCATATTTCCCCCATTTTCATCCGTTTATTCAGGCTTTCCAGGCGACAGTTTTTTTAAAAAAATTTGCTTTGGACCCGGATCATCTAAACTATCTAAACGTTAAGGTACTGTACCTAATTTGACAAAAACCGGCAAAATAAACACTAAAACAATTCGCGAAATCCTGGAGCTCCCACTCAAAATATCTATGCTTTACCGGTGTCTATCAATGCACCAAATATCCGGCAAATCTTCTCAATTCGAACCCCCGTTCAGTATTTTAGGGCTTTTTGTACTGTCTCTAAACTTAAAAACTGGAAATGAGTACAAAAATAGTTGAAATATGGCCTTTTCTACACAAATTACGAACTTTTAAACATTTTCCTAAGTCGGCTAAATAATTGTTGAATCTCAGGACAGCTAAATTTCTTAAAATGCGCATTTCTAAGCGTTTAGCCGAGTTTTCTCCACGGTTTTTCCAGCTTAAATCGGGCAACAGTATGTTGAAACTACTATTAAAATAGTTACGCTGCTAGGCGTCCGGAAACACCAGAAAAGCTAGATACCTTGTCATTCACGAGGGCATCGGGGTGGCCGTCGTACTTCTTGTGCCATTCGGCCGTATCCCCCTTCGGGCACATCACCCACGACGCGTCCAGCAGCACCACGCCGCCTTTCTAAAACCAAAGAATTTATTATTAAAAAATATAAAAACGAACCGCGATCAGTCCGGTCAATTCGTCGGCGGAAATGATGCGCGGCATGGTATTTCCCCTGAAAATTGAGCTAAACTGAGATATATAAAATGTAATCGATGAAAAAGGCAAGCGAGGAGGAAATTCGAGCAAACGTTCACGCAAAAAAAGCGGAGAAAAGGACCCGGAGAGTGTGCGATAAGCAAACGGAGCCCCCGATTCGCCGGAAAAGCCGAACCGATTACGGCGCGGAACTCGTGGCAGGGCCGCAAACAACGCGTTTTGATTGGAGAGTGGACAAAGAAAAACAAAAGCTGAAAAAGAAATAAGTAAAAAAACTGCTAAATCAAATCAAACCTATTAAATCAATAAAAAACTACTCTAAAACACACAAATTGGCGATTTTACCAAAAAAAGAGATAAGCAAAATAAAGCAAAACAATCGATCAAAATAAGCTAAAAACCACTAAATCAATAAAAAATAATAATTTAATAAAGAAAACTACTTTGAATTTTCGAAAAAGAAAATCCTGCTCCGAAACGCGCCAATTGACGGATTCCGCACGGATGCATTCGTACGGAGCCTCAAAATACGATGGCGTTTCGAATTTTCATTTTCTTTTTAGGCTTTCGAAACCGAATTTCTCGTTTTTTTTTCCGGCCTATTTTATCGATTTTTTTCCTTTATTTTAATCTTGGTTTGTTTTGTTTTTGTTGGGCATCGTAAAGACGTTTCTAGGGCGTTTTTTTTGGAAAATTTGGTGATGTCGAGAAGATTTTTAGGCGCAATTCACTCTCTTGTAGTTCTTGTTCAATTATTTGAGCTCTCGTTACTACTTGCAGGGACACGCGACGTAGCTCTTCCGATAGAGCTTCAATTCTGAACAAAACGCCACTTTTCGAAAATTTTTGAACTACGGTCTATACTATTTTGCTTGGAGACGCCGATTCTGCCCATTTTTAGCCGGTGCTAAGCAAAATATAGAGTTGAAAAAACGTTTCTAAACTGTTGTTTTGCTATTCCTAAACGTAAAAATTCCCCAATTAAAAAAAAAAATATAGGTTGTTCTAACAAAAACCGCCATTTTTTACCAAAATTTCGATTCTTGCAACATTTTTTGAAGGTTTTTAGATAGTTTCTGGTTAAAATATTGTTTTATTTTACTAAAAACACTATTAAAACGCTTTCTACCCGCCCCAATTGCGATTTTCCTGGCGGATTTCTGCTGTTTTCGCACCCGTTGCTCGAACCCTCACTTTTCACCTTTGTTTTCTTGCTAAACATTCCTTTTCTAACATCATATTTTTTCCAGACCTCAAGCTGGGCATGAACGAGCCAAACCTACCGCCACTCCTGATGAGTGGCCTCGTCGGGTGGGTCGGAGGTTTCCTCCGACGCCACGGGGTCAGTTTCCTTCTTTCCTTCCTGAGAATCCCCCCTTTTTAGTGCAAAAATGCGCTGGCGGCGCTGATCGAGGAGACGCGCGGGCTGACGGCTAGCTATCAGCCCATGCTGCACGACACCATCCACGGGCTCACCCTGGAAGCCGAGTATAAGGTATAGAATTTGGCTAACTAAAGAACTTCGGCAATTTGAGATTCAAAATTACGAAAGAAATGGGGGTGCTAATGCAGTTAGGGGGGGGCAGTCCAAAATTGGTAGCAAGGGGCCACGAGGCGCTCCACTTAAGCTACTTGGTTTTCAGCTTGAGCCTAGGCTTAACTTAGCTTTAACTAAGCCTAGCTTAAGCCTAAGCCAAAGCTATGCTTAACTTGAGCTTCAAATTGACTTACGAGGTCAAAATGGGGCCACTTATGGGTTAGCTTAGAACTAAGCTTAGCTTGGCTCAAGCTAAGCTCAGGCTTCGTTTGTATGAAGCTAAGCCTAGGCTTAGGCTTAGCTTAGTTTATCAAGAGGCTTGGAGTTTAAACAACGGCATTTGGAGCGTCTCGTAGTCAAAATCCAGACTGCCCCCCAAGTGCATTAGCACCAAAATGGGTTTTCGAGCAACATTTAAAAATTTGTGAATTTTGTTCACGTTTTTTTTGGGGCGTATCGGGGGCGGGACGCAGTTTATTAGCTAGGCCAAATCTAAATAGATGCAGCGCTCGCGTATCTTTTGCTATTACTGAATTCAGAAAACTGACATTCGTTGAAAATTACGAAAAAGTTACTTGTGGTTCTTTAGGATTCGCGGGGGGAAACAACTTTTTTCATGTGGGCCCCGCTTGGCCTATTAATAAAATATCAGTGTTTTTACATTGTTTTTAGTAAGCTTTAACATTTTTGATTGAAATTTGTCGTTTTTATGATTAGGAATAGTTAAAACAATGTAGCAATTTAAGTAAGTAAACAAACATTCGCTATCTATCTATAAAAAATTTTTGGCTTAGAAGGGTAAAATTGCGTTTCCCCGATCTTGCGAAAGCAGGCTAACGAATTACGTTCTTTTTCAGTGGTTCCTCGACACGTATCAACACTCCGTCCAGCACACGCTGCTGATGATGCCCGCGGTGATGGCAACCACTGAAGCGCAGCAGCGTCGAATCCAAGAGGTACAGCCGAGGCTTTGTGCTAGTAATTCATAATTTTCAGCAATTCCCGTACGGCCAGCCAGCAGCTCAAATGGCGCCCGAGTTACAAGCGCTTCTGATCGCAACGCCGATGGCTCAGCACCAGCCACCGCCCATGCTCAACAACAACATCGCTGTGGGGTACGCTTTTGCTAGTTTGTCCCTATTTTTTCGGGTTTAGTGAGCCGAACGTCATCAACAAGTACGAGCCGCAGTCGCCACCACCACCGCAACTTCAACAACCACCGGCCGCGTCGCCCAACGCACAGCACAAGCCCGTCGTGCAGCCGGAAATCAAGGAAAAGGCGGCGACGCCGGCGCGCAAGCAGGTATCGGCTCAAACGGCCCGCGTTTTTTCCGTTCTGGACTGTTAGCGGGGGTTACAGTTCCCCAGCCGCCCCACGTGGCCTCGTATATAGAATTTTACATGGTTTTAGCGATATAAACCGCGAAAAAAATTCGATAATTTTTAGTTTGGGGGAAAAATGCATGAAAAATGGCGAAAATAGGTCAAGATTCTCGGAGATTCATTAATTTCCGAAATACTTTTTTAACTTTCATTAAACAAAAACGACGAAAAAAAATACGATAAAAATTTTTTTGATGTTATCGAAACAAATAAGTATAGGCGGCAAAACAAGAAGTCTCCCCCCCGCAAACAGTCCAGCACTGGTTTTTTACGTTTGATCGGTCGAAATTCAATATTTTCAGGCCCCTCCACCGATTCCTGTGCCGTCGGCTACGCCTCGGCGTGAGGTATGGTTTTTCAATATCTTTATCCCCTCTCGCTCTCTCTCTCTCTCACTCTCTCTCTCTCTTTCTCTCCTAGCAATAAATCTCTCCATTTTCAGCCTCCAGCACCGATCCCAGTGCCGGAAGTGGCGCCCGGCTTCAAGCTCGACAAGATTTTCATAAAGCAGGAGCCGATCAGCCCGACGGTATCGCTTTTTGCCTTTATTTTTCGAAATTTGTATTCTTTAGAGCTCGAGCTCGCTGGTCACCATGCTGGCCGCAAACTCACCCAAGGTACTGAATATTCTGTAAATTTTTTATTCCTTTTTTAGGATCACATTGCCAAGTCCGTCGCCAGCCCCGCCGCCGACCGCGCCTTCGCCAAGCCGACACCACCACGTAAATTTTTTTCAACCGCTTTACGAACTGCCGACCGGCGCTTGCGGCCCGAAAGTTATTTTAAAATTTTCGTGCGGCTTTTTAAATATGTTTTAAATCCATTTATCTTAAGTTAGGGCTTTCATAGCCAATTGGTAAATTTTGCTCTGAAATTGAAACGGACCTTTTTCTCTCAAAATTTCGGGCTGCAAATGTCGTGCTTTTCTAGCTAATTGTCTGTTTCCAGCGGCCTCCAAAACCGACAAGTCACGAGCGCCGCCCAGCCGCCCGTCGAAACCCCGAGAGGTGCCGGAGCCATCACTGCCGCCGCGTGACGAATCGCGTCCGTCGCGAAAGTCGACCGAGCGCCCACGTGACAAGCCCGACGAAGCCGAGCGCAAGCGGGCCAGCTCGGTATGTTTTTTCGAGGGTTAATATCGAAGATTTTTTCAAATGCTCTTTTGGACGAGTTCCGGGATAAAGAAATTTTGCCCCGTGACGTAGCGTATCCTATAGAGCTGGAAATTCTGAAACAAGGACCGCCAAATGTGGAAAATTAAAGAAAAACTAAGTCGGCGAGAAAGTATTATCAAATCTCACAAAATCCACCGTTGAAAGCTAATATTCTCGAAAATCACTCATGGGTTGGATTACAAAATTTGCGGCCCTAGCTCTGGCCGATCTAGCCTTTGCAAAACCCTTTTATCCCCTAAAAACCGCCCTTTATTAGCAATATCCTCGATTTAGTGCATGCCACAACGCACGCCATCGCAGCGTCTGAAGCGTGGCCAAGACACCGTCGTCAAGGTCGAGGCCGAAGCGGCCTCGAAGCCCAAAAAGTCGCGCCCTCACGGTATGCCCATTTTTAAGAATATATCTAAGTTCTGCTTCTAGAAGCCGACGACATCTTCGCCACGGCCAAGCCAGATGCTCGCTCACAATCGTCGACCAAAGCACACCTGTCGCGCACGTTGGACTCTGCTAAAATGTTTGTTTTTTTTGTTTGGCTATTTGGCGAAAACATTGGCCTTTTTGAAGCCTGGATTTTGTAGTGATTCCTAGCCATAAAAACCTAAAAGAGAGGTATTTTCGGTAAAATCTATGTTTTGGCGTAAATTTCAAATTTTTAGCCATTTTGCCATGGCTTTAAAAGGTTTAGCCTTCGAATGAAAATTTATGAATTATAACACCAATTTTGGAGGCCATATATTGTTTCATATTTCATTTAGTTTTGCGAATTTCACTTACGAATCCTGTATTTTCGGATAATTTATTGAATTCGATTTTGGAGTCCTTTTTTGGATATGAGGTTCTTATGCGTTAGCGGTGGGGCGGCCGAATTTTATTGAAAAGTGTAGTAATTCCGAGCAACTTAATAGCAAGAATGACTTGAAAAATTTTTGAAATTTTTGTAGAAAATCGGCCAATTTCGGGCGAAAAGTCGTTTTTTGGTATTTTTTGCAAAGAATTTGTAAAGTTTTCACGTTTAGGAATCGTAAAAAGCCGCTTAGAAATAACTCCGTTATTTATATTTCAAAAATCTTCTAATTTCAATATTATTTGAAAAATCAAATATTGAATTTGAAAAATATTTATTTCTTGCAGGGAATCATCATCATGGCGTCACTCGCCGGCCGAAGAGCGCCCGTCCCGCTCGTCGAAGGTCGATGAGAGCCGCCAGCACGCCCAGCCGAGCAAGTCGAAGCACGACCTCCGTCAACGCGACCTCTCGCGGGCTAGCAGGTTTCTTGGATTTTTATTTTTTTACAATATTTTTAGTGTGGCCTCGCGTCAGCAGAAGCTGCCACTCGAACGTCGCCCCGTCGACGAGCGCCAGGAGGCCATGAAGAAGGAGAAGGAACGCCGCGAGCTCGAGCAAAGGTATCGTTTTTCGGCTACTTCAAAACTTCAACTTCAAAAATTTAACGTAAAAAAATCTAGATTTTAAAGCTGGCTGCAGTTTAGAATTTTACACACATTTTGCTGAAACTTTCGACGGTATTTCGGCTCTGAGACCAAACTGAAAAACGCGAAAAAGTGACTTCGAAATTTTTTGTTTTTTTTTGTCGCGGTAGTTGGTTTATTCATGGTAGTTTTCGGTTGTTTCGCGTTGATGGTAAGTATTTTAGTATATTTCAGCCAGAAAACCAACGAAAATCTTTTAAAAAAACTGTCTATCGAAAAATCGTCTATATTTTCTCTTTTTTTAATAAAAATTTATTATTTTCTTTCAGCCGTCGCGACGCGGCCATGAAGAAAAAGTCGGGCGTCGAGGCGGCGTTCGATCGAAAGGTGAAGATGACGCCAAAGTCCAATCCGAAGATATCCATCGATCTCATCGCCAACTGCCAGAAGCTGCTCGCCCCGCGCCCCGCATCTGGCGATAACAACAACACCACCACTGGTATTCATTTTTCATACACGAAAAAATTGCTAAATTTTTTGGATTTCCGGTATACTTTTTACTTCAAAATTGACAGCAGATTTTGATATGATATTCTTCAAAATTGCTGTTTGTTTCGCAGCGTTTCGCACATTTTTCGGTACTAGACTGTTTGCGGGGGGGCTTAATTTGGCCTAACGCCCTGTCTCGGTGCCAATAAGTAAATACAAACTATTTCTGTGCCATTTTACGCCTAAGTATACGAAATAACGTGGTATATCTTTGCATTTTTGGTCAAAAAGTTGTAGATTTAGAAGTGTATTTTTTGGCTGTTTGTTGACCGGAAACTTCTAAAAACGGTTTATCTTTTATTATCATGGAGTGCTGAATAAAGGCAGTCCCCCCCCCGATAACGAACCAGCGCAGGAACTGCCGAAATTTGTTTTTTTAGAAGCCACTGATGTGCCGCGTAGCTCGATTCGTGCCAAGTCGCAGCCGGCAGGCGTCAATCTCGCCTACTCGACCCCGGAGCCGATCTGTGTCTATGGCGGTACAATTTTTATCACTTTAAAATTTTGAAAAAATTGTTTTAGATTCGGATTCGGACACGCCGAAATACGACGAGGAGATCGACCGACGTCAGGGAGAGGTGCATTTTTGAAAAAATTTTCTAGCTTGAATTTGGAACTAGAAACCCTTTCCTAACGCGCTAAATAGGATTTTTGGTGTTAATGCAAAACCGGGAGGACCTCTAATTTACCTAGTAATTTAATAACAAGAATTGTTGGCAAAAATTGGCTTTATTTCAAACGGAAGACTTGGGAAATGCCCTATGATTCTGAAATTTTTGTCTGAAAATTTATATTTCGCGTCTGTTGTTTTGGTGAAATCTTAGAAAGCCAGTGTGGCTTAAAACTAGCAAAAAGCTAGGAAATTAATTTTGAATTATGCCGCACTTTTTTTCAGCTCGACTTCCCGACTCCCGAATATGGCGCGAAGCAGCAATGAAGCGGTCGACAAGAGAAAAAAATCCCGATCTCGCCCCCTGGTCCCGTTTCTCGATTTGTTTTCCTGCTGTTTGTCTGCCGAGAATTGCTTGGTGCTGCTTGTATTTCCGTTTAATTGGCGTCATTCTATCTCATTGTTTGCCCCCTACTGATCCCCCCTATTTCCCGCTCGGCATTAAGTAGAAATTCGCCGCCATCGTCGTGTAGTTGAAAAATTCGCGCTTTTTCGATAAATATTTCAAAACTCGTTTGTCTCGAGGAATCGAATACAGAATTCAGTGTCACGCGTTTCTGAGGGGAATTGAGCGATTTTTGCATTTTTCAAGCTTAAAAAGCCGGATTCCGATCGGCTACTCCGCACGTTCCAACCCGTTACGCCACCATATTCGCCCGAGTTTTGAAAATCGAAAAATTGGAGGAGAAAAGATTGATAAAATCGTTAAAAATTAGCAAATAATCGAAAAATTGTTTGGTTTGAAGGTTTAGCCGTATTCTTGTGGAGTTTTGAACTTTTTATAAACCAAAATCACGTTTTATCGCGTTTCTACGGTTTAATTGTTTCTAATGTTTTCAAAATCAATTTTTACAGGCAATTCCCGATTGATGGAGCCGGAATTTGACCCGAACAAGGTAGAATGCCGCTTAGAAAACCAAGAATAGTGTTTTTAGGTGAAAAAAGAGGTGGTGCTGGAGGCGGATCCGGCGGTCGAGTACCATCCACCAATAGAGGTATGTAGTTGTTATGGATATATTTTGGTTTTTCTGAGTATTTAGGCTTTTCCGGAAGCGGTGCCGCTGCTCGAGCACGAGCACCGGTTGATGCTCGACAATCTGACGCGCGACACGCTCTTTGTTTTTGCCGGGTAATTTCGAAATTTTGGAAATTATATTTTTAAAATGACTTTTGAAACTGGATCCCGACATTTTGCAACAAATGGTTTTATTGATGTTATTCAGTTTATCTTTAAATGTTGTTTTTCGCAGCGGTCTCGGCGTCGAGCGTCTCTTCCTGCACTACCTGATGCTCTACTCGAGCCGCAAGCTGCTCGCCCTCGTCATCAACACCACCGATCAGGTGGTTTTTTTGTAGTTGTTGGGCGCCATTTTCATGATTTAAGTGATATATTTCACCCTTTTTATCAATTCGCACTGTTTTGCAGGACGAGGCCTTCTTCCTGTCGAAGCTCAACGCCCTGCCAGCCGACCAGTTCACCCCGCCAAAGATCCTCAACGCCGACGTGTCCATTGCAGATCGGTGCGCTATTTTTTTTGGGGCAAAAATCTGCTAGCTTGCCATGGAATTTTAAAGTACAGGCTGTCCCAAACAAAAATCACCCCCTCTAGCCGGCCACAGTCGTTCCCGATTTTGACGATTTAGGTATCGATCGAAAGCTCTGGGAAAGGCGAGTTCAGCACATCGTTCCGATTTCCGAAATCTCCAAGTTTTTGCTCTTTCACTCAAACATGTCACGCTTTTTCGTCAAAAACCGAATTGAAACGGTTTTGGCGCTATCCAAGCTGTGTTTTTGCAAATGGCTTTCAAAAAGCTGTCGATGCGCTGCCAGGAAGGGCGTAAAAACCAGTTGTGCATTTTGTTAAGCAGCCCCTTTGTCAGAGAAAACCTCAGAAACTCCCGTTTCGCAAAAATATTAGTGAATGTTATAAAAATTTCACAAATTTGAGAGTCGGAAAAACTGGCTGGGACTCGCCTTTCCGAGAGCTTTCGCTAGATACCTAGATCGTAAAAAATCGGACTTGTCTGCGGCCGGCTAGAGGGGTGATTTTTGGGAGACCCTGTAGTCTCTGCCAGTTTGCCATGGAATTTTTGCTTCCAAAATACTCTCTGCTTGTTTGCCTCCGCTGTAGGCTTGCCCGGTTTCGACCAATAACCTCTGCCAGTCTACCATACCCATTTTTAGACTATCCCTCTACCTCCAAGGCGGCGTCCACTTTATCACCTCGCGAATTCTAATGGTCGACTTTTTGACGGATCGAATTCCGGCCAAAATGGTGGCCGTCATCTTGGTCTACCGTGCTCATCAGTGAGATTTTCATCAATAAAATTGAATTCCGACTTTCTAGGCTTCTGAATACATTCCAAGACGCCTTTATCCTGCGTCTCTACCGTGAGAAGAATAAGGAAGGCCGTGTGAGGGCATTCACCGATCAACCACAAGCCATTGCTGGATTGGGACAGTTGCAGAGGTCGGCTGGCAGAGATTCTTGCGGAATTGATCGGGCTAGCAGAGTTTTTATGAGGAATTTAAGCTGTCTGAATTAGCACAGAGATAGTGTCGGCGTTTCTGATCATCACTTCGTCGTCCAAATTTGCTACTAGTTTTTAAAACTCGAGATACTGGCGTTTTAGTGTCGATTTCCGCCCCGAGAAGTGTTTTGTCCTGATGCCATTCTTTTATGCATTGAAGTTCTGCTTTATTTTTAAAGGCTTATCTGATAGAAAAAATTTTTCTGATTCGAATGGTATATTTTACTAAAGCGACTTCGTCTAGACGGTTTCTTACAACTGTTTGAAGCATGCTGTTTTGTTTCCATTTCCCGCCATTTCCCATCCAAAATCGGAGTCTGTAAATATAAATATCCGTAAGATCCGTAAATACTAAAACATAAATATCGTCAAATTTTCCAATTTTTCGAGTTTTCAAAAGTTTTGAATTCGAGGGCTCATTCGACGGAGAAAAATTTTCCGAATCCGTTGACAATATTTATTTTCGCAAAATCGACCGGGAAGATCAAAATAATCGAGGACGAAGTTTGACGATTTTAACTAGAGGATAATTTCAGAAATGGCATATCTCTCTTTTTGAAGAGCAGTAACAAATTTGGACAACAAGGTGATGATCAGCACGGTCGATTTTTACCTGTGTGCTAATTTTGAGCCGATTCTAAATCCGGGTTGATTCGGGTTCCCCTAGTCAGAGAATTTCTGGAAAAATGGCTATTTCCAGACTGGTCGATCGTCTCTACGTGCGTCATGTCCGTCTCGTCCCCCGTTACGATGAAGGCGTCGTCGAGACTCTTTCCAAATCTGAGGTAATTTTTGGTAAATTTTTTTCTATATTTTTCTAATTTTTTTTCAGCCCACCTCTATCGAATTGGGCATCGATCTACCGGGGGCGATGCGGAGATGTATTTCTCTGATTTCCGACCTGCTAAAAGTGTGTCTGCGCGAGTTGAAGCAGTCGGCCGTCCGTGTCAAGGTGAGCAACTCGAGACGATTCGACACAGTCGATTTCAGAGCCAAATCGAAGAAGACGCCGAGTCGGAGGCGTTCAATTCGGGCCTCTATTTCGTCACCGAGCTGGAGAGGAGGCTTCGATTGAAACGGTCAATTTTCGGCGCTGGACTGTTAATGGGGGCTTCATAAAAACATATAATTTAATTTTTCTGACATAAATGCGCGATTTTTCGTCGAACCTTTTAATAGAATTTGTTTTTGCAATCTTTCTATGAAATTTTCAAGATGAATCGTCATTTATAGCGAAATTGGAGGTTTTTTTGTGTAGAGAGTACGGATTACACCGTCCATGGACAGTTCAGCGCGCCTAGGAGCGCCGCGTACCGAAAATCGGTGATTTCTGGTCAAAAAATCTATCTTTTGCGTTTTTAAAAGTAAATTGTAAAGTTTTTGCATTTATAAATACAGAAAAAACGGGTTTAAACACATTTATCAGGAAAATTGGATCATAAGGAGTTTTTTCAGTTCTTACCTGCCCGACCGCCAGCAGCGCCTCCTGCAGGACTGTGAATTTCTGCGGAATCTGCTGCGGATCGCCGAGACCCGCGACGCGTGCACCGTCCTCTCAAAGCTCACTTGGTTCTCCAAGGATAAAGAGGTGTGATTTGTGGCTGAAGATTTCGTCAAGTTGTCGAAATCTGGCATTTTGATCAGCTCGATTTTCGGATTCACTAAATTTCCAGAAAAAATTTTGTTGGGGCTAAAATTTCGGAAATGTCGAGATTTGGAAAGTTGGGCATGATGAATTTTTAATTTCTTGAGACAGTGAGATTCTGCAGAGATGCACATTTTTCTTAGCCGAGATACTGAAATTCCGCAGGAAATTCGAGGTTCGCAGAGTTTTCAAAATTCTGTAAATGCGCGATTATGCAATTTCGAGATTCTAGAAATTCGAAGTGATTAAAAAATCGATATGTCGAAATTTCGGGATGAAACTTCGACATTGCGGAATTTCTGAGACCTGGAAAATTCTATATTTCTTTTGAACATTTTAGATTCTGAATACAAATTACCAAAATCCGCAATGCCGAAATTTCGTATAAAACTTCGACATTATCAATTTACATGTTCAAAAAAAAAAATCGATATTTTGGATTTTTTTGGATTTTAGATTAAATTCTAAACTATCAAAATTCACAATGCCGAAATTGGCGATGAAAATTCGATATTTGGAGAATTTGTGGTTGGGAAAATTCGTCATTCCTGAAAAATGGGATAAATTCCTTGATTTTCTAGGCGCTGGAGCACTCGTCCGGCTGGCTGTTCACCCCAACCGGAAATCGTCTGATGGCCGTCAGCCAGGAGCTCGCTTCCGCACTGTCGCCGAGGCCAGAGTTTGCGGGTAATTGATGCTAATTTCTCCATCGATTATTTCTCTTTTTAGAACCGCCAAAATGGACGGCTCTCCAGGGTGTACTTGATGAAATTCGTGAGCTCTACGTCTCTCCAGAAGAAGTCCCGCCCGGTGGTCAGTTATATTAATAATTTCTTATTCAATTAATATATTTATTTTTTTAAGGATCTAATTTTTCCAATATCAAAGGGGCGCTGTTTCTAAACAGTTAACCGCCATTTTTAAGTGTGAAAACTATGAAAAAATGTCGAAAATATCGATTTTCGCTCAAAATTTCGGCAAAAATTTTTTCCTAACTATCTTTATCTGTTTTCCATTTAAAATATAGGTAAATTTTCTGCAAAACACAATTAAAATGCTTACTTTGAAGTTCTCGGCATTTCTGGACTTATACGAAGAAAGCCCCCCCCCCACCGATAATGCGAAAGAACCCTTCAATAACTTTTTATATGCTTTTCCAGGCCCGTCGGTTGTGATCTTCGTGGCTGACGACGCCTCGCAGCTGCAGCTGACCGATCTGTTGAAGAGGGGAATTGCTAGGACAAAGGTTGGTTGAGTGCCACTGTGTGACACACGCTCTCTCTCTCTCTCTCTCTCTCTCTCTCTCTCTGTCTGTCTCTCTCGCTCTCTCTCTGTCTCTCTCTGTCTCTCTCTCTCTCTATCACTCCCATTCCAGATGGACTTGAAGAAGTCGATCCGCACTGTGACTGGAGATCCAGATATCCGTCCTCTATGGGATCCAGACCAAGTATTCCCCTTCTACACCAAAGAAATGGTAATTGTCATTTTTTGCCAAAAAAATCTTTTATTCTACCGTAGGAAGAAACGGAGGGCTCGCGAAAAGACGTCGTCGGAAATATTCAGAAAAATCAGAAGGAGGCCACCAGGGCTGTCAAGAAGAGGTGATCTATTTTAAAGGAAAAGATCGACTACACGGTACAACGAATTACGCGGCGTACAAACTGCAAGGTTTTGCTCGTTTTTCTGGTCGTTTAAAAGGAATTGTGCAGTCAAAATTGCGGCTAAAAAGTGCAACAAATTACGCGGAATCATATAGAAAATTTTATTGATCCTATGTCTAAATAAAACAACCATTTTTGGGAATTTTTTTGGTGATTTTGAAGGGCTTGGGAAGTCCTAGATCGGCTACGAAGTACAACAAATTACGCGGAATCTTTTCGAAATATTTATTTAACGGATGGATGCGAATAAAAACAACAAATTTTTCGGGTCCTGGAGGGTTTCGAAGGGTTTGGGAAGTCATAATTCTGCTACGAAGTACAACAAATTACGCGGAGCTGGTAGACACTTTTATTTGACTTATGGCTAGAGAAAAACAACAAATTTTTGGGTCATAGAGGATTTTAAAGGGGTTGGGAAGGCATAGATCGGCTACGAAGCACAACAAATTACGGGCAACAGGGGAATTTGGTCGTTTTAAAGGGCCGCTCAAGTAAAAAAAAATCGGCTAAAATGAAACAATTCAAGAATACAATTATTTTTTGCAGGAAAAAGGTCGCGGAGACGCTGGTCGGCATCAAGCAGCGCAATTTGGAACATTTCGGAATTATGCGCTACCGGCGGACCGTCGAGAAGGGGGTATCGGTTTTATTTGACCAAAAATTACTTTCCATTTAAAGTATTTTTCATTAATGGCTTGAAACCTGATTTTTACGTTTTAACTGAATTGGACTAATTTAAAGCTGCCGTAGGGGGTAATTAGCATTTTGCCTTGTTGAGGGAGGTGAAGAATTCGAGCTGCAGATCCGCATCCGAGGCGATTCCTGAAAAATTGGGGGTCATTTAACCGGGGGTAATTGACTATTTTTCGTAGCTTTACATGGCGTAATTTACTGAAGCAAATGGTGTAATCGACTTAATTAAGTTGCGTAATCGATTTTTTATATACTATTTTTTGGGGCAATTATGATTTTTGGCTTTTTCATAGTCGTTTTGGGTTAATTAAATGTCGTAATCGGTCAGACTTTCGTGTTTAAGTGGCGTAATTGATTGAATTAAATGGCGTAAACTATTTTCTGATGATTTGTTTAGCTTTTTTAGTGCTTTGGTTGCGTAATCGGCCATTAAAGACATGGTGGAAATGATAGAATTAAATGGCATAATCGATTATTTTTGACGTATTTTGCGGAGATTGATTGATTTTGGCGCGTAATCGGTTCAATTTATGTGGCGTACTCAATTAGTTTAGTGGAATCTATGGATTTTTTTAGGCTTTCGAAATTTCTGGGAATTTGAGTTCTGGATTGTTAGCGGGGGGGTGGGGGGATTTTTAGCCGCGGGAAAGCCACTTTCTGTTTTTTTACCTATTGATGACCTGCTGATGATATATTAGGGATTTTTATAGTGTTTTTAGTAGTTTTTGATGGCTATAAAGTTGTAAAAATTAATTTTGAATTTTTGAAAATTCGAAAATTTTGGCCTTTTTGGTAATTTTTCCTAGATTTTATCGACATTGCTATAAATAGCGTAACCGAATTAATGGGCGTAAGCTATTATTTTTGTTTTATATTTTGCGCTTTGCTTTCTGCGGTACCTGCACAGGCGGCGATCAGCTTGGAGACGGCGGCGAATTGGCGCATGAAAGCGTTCGAAACGGGGGTACCGGCAGGGACCATTGGAGCCTTCAGGAGCAGGGATAGGATTGAGAGAACCTGCAAAATTGATTGAGAATTCCGCTTGTCAACCCAGTCGATTCCCCAAGAATCTCGGCACGTTGTTGCCTATTTTCCGTAAAAAACTCTGCCAGCTGCCAGCTCAATTTTTCAAAGATTTTTGCAAGCGTTTCGAGCTAGATTCCTCAAGGATCTCTGCTAGCTACTGCTTGTTTTGCGAAAAATCTCTCTGCTAGCCGCCCCGAATTCCTCAACAATTCCGGCTAGCTGTCCACTAAATTCCCTAAGAATCGCTGCTCGTTGCTGCCTATTTTCCTAAAGAATCCCCGCTAGCCGCCAGCTCAATTTTTCAATGATTTTTGCAAGAGTTTCTAGCTAGATTCCTCAAGGATCTCTGCTAGCGACTGCTTATTTTTCCAAAGAATCCCTGCTAGCTTGTACCGGAATTCCCCAAGAATCTCTGCTAGTTACCGCTCGTTTCCGCAAGTACCTCTGTTTTTGGCAGCCTATGTTTCCTAAAGAAGCTGGGCTAGCCTGCCCCTAAAATCCACAAGTATCTCTGCTGGTTGCTGCTGATTTTGCAAAGGATCTCTGCTAGCTGGCAACTAAATTCCTCAAAGATCTCTGCTAGCCTCTGCCCTGAACTTCCCCAAAAAGGCTCTGCTATTCCCGACTATTTCCTCAAATATCAGTGCTCGTTAGCGCCTATTTTTCCTCAAAAATCCCTGCTAGCTACCGCCCTTTTTACGAATTTTTTCAATTCTACCGTACCTCGTTGAATTGCTCGTATCCCCGTCCATTGACGGAATATTGAATTCGGGTGGCCAGCTCGGTGAGGATGGCCAGGTCGTAGATCAACGGGGTGGCGAGCAGAGAGTCCTGAGGAGTTTCGTTTCTTTTCTTCTCTGATTCTCTATCTGCCTGTCTGTCTGTCTCTCTCTCTCTCTCTCTCTCTCTGTCTGTCACTCTCTCTCTCTCCCTCTCTCTCTCACCTCGCATGTATTGTGAATGACAAATGTCTGGCGGCCTCCCATGAAAATCGAGCACACATATTCGTCCATGGCTCGTTTCGAATCCCCGACAAATGGCACGTATCTGGAAGTTGTAAAGCGTAGCATTTTTCTCTTTTTCTCTGCGTTTCTCTGTCTCTCTTTCTCTCTCTCTCTCTCTCTCTCTCTTCCTCCCTTTCTCTCCCTTGCTTTTTGAAAGGACTGGTAAGCCAAAAATCTACTTTTTTCTGTAGTCTGTAGCCTTTAATTTCCCTTACTTGATAACAACAGTATGATCGGGCTTCTTGTTGTCCGGATACAAAATCTTATTCGAAGCCACCATATCGTCGACCACGTTCGATTTCGTGATTTCTTTCGAGCGGAATTGGCGCGCCTAAAAAGTTAGGGTTTTTGGATTTTCTCAAAGAATCTCTGCTAGCCTGCACAGGGAATTTCCACAAGTTCCTTTGCTATGTTGCCCTAATCTACACCTCAGGTGTCTCTGCTAGCTGCACTCATTCTTAATTTTAAGAAGTCTCTGCTAGTCTGCCCCTCGATTTTCCGCAGGGGATTTCTGCTAGCCGGCCTTTCAATTCCTTAAAGAAATCCCTGCTAGCCTGCCTCTATTCCTCAAAGGATTTCTGCTCGTTTGCTCTAGTCTGCGCGAATGCCCAAGTTCCTCTGCTAGCCCTGGCTGCCGGTTTCCTCAAAGGATCTCGACTAGCCCGCGCCTGAATTCCCAAAAGATCTCTGCTAGATGCCCTGAACTTGTTGTTGTTAAACTTCCTCAAAATTTTCTGCTAGCCTGCCCAATTTTCCGCAATAATCCCTGCTGGACTACCTCGTCGCCTCCATGGCCCTCCATTTTCCACAAAAATCCCTGCTAGAGCGCCCTAATCAATGCCCTGTTCCCACTCACCTCGGATAAATTCTTTCCATCATTATTCCCCAAATGATTGTACGAGACGATACTCTCGGGTTTCAACCCCGAAGACACCAGGAAATCGACGAGGGCCGATTTGAGCTTTGTCTGTCCGGATTTGAAATCATCGCCTCCGATGAAGACACCATTCTTTCCGGCCAATTCGACGATACCCGGGCAAAGGGTATTCTGTGGAGATCCATTGATATAATGGGCTCCCTCAAGGATTGAGGCCACCGCGAAGATGTTCGAGGGGGATACCTGCAAAAATGCCGTTTTTAGCGGAATACTGGGTGTCCCAAAAACGCCGCGCCTCGGCATTTTTCCGTCTTCTATCGGATCGGGGCTACGGTTCAGTTTACCACCCCCCTCTCCAGCCCAGCTCCTCAGCCAATGGTCTTATTAATGCGCCGAGCATCTCAAAATGTTCCCCGTGGTCTAAAACCTGTACAAAAGTTGTTTACTTGCGCCAAAGATTGTTAGAAAATTTTTTACAAGATTTTAAAGTTGAAAATATTAGGTCGCAATAGTACATTGTACGCGTAGTTTCTAACTCAAATATTTTCTTTTCGAGGTTTTTTTTACTCAAACGTACTGTGGGCTTATTCTCCAGAGCAAGAGCTAGATTTTGGTACAATTGACAGCTCTGTAGGACGAAAAATAGCCGAGATACGAAAGCTCAGGACCTGCAAAAATTAACTAAAGAATACCCAGACTTATAACTGCTATAAAAAATTTCTAACAATTTTTGGTGTAAGAAAACAACCTTTGTTATAGGTTTTCTACCATGGCGAACGTTTTGAAATACTCGGCGCATTAATGGGGTTATGGCTGAGGAGCTGGGCTGGGGGGGGTAAGCTGAACTCTAACCCGGATCGGCCCCCATTTTTTGCCGGCGATGGGAACGCATAAAAACTCTATGCAGCCGGATTTTCTAAGCAAAATATTGTAAAACAAAAAAGTTATCGCTAAAAACCGATTTTCAGGGAAATGCTGGTACTTATTTTCGGCTATGTTTTCGCAACTAGCATGTCCATTTTGAGCAATTCGTCGAAAATGGACATTTTCGGGTCGGTTTCTACCAATTTTGTTCATAAAAAGTGATGAAAAACCCCAATTTAGACCCAATTCAATTGAAAAAACTTCTCCGGGGGAAAAACATGCCCTCTTCATTTTTGCTAAACATTTCGAGGTCCAAATCCTTCAAAATCCTAGTGAAATCGGCAAAATAGACATTAAGTTCGTTATAACTTTTTCGTTTTACAATGTTTTGCTTAGAAAACATGGCTGCACATAGTTTTTATGGGTCCCATCGCTGGTAAAAATTTGGTGCCGATCCGATGGAAGTCGGCCAAATACCGAGAGGTTTTTTTGGGACAATCTATAAAAAATAAGGCAAGGCTACTTTTGAATTCCTTTTTTGGCTGACCTCATCGGCATTCCTCTTGATCGAGGCCAACATCTGATCAGCCGTCATATTCAGCCCGTCCTCCACATCCGTGAACCGCTCCGTATTGGCCGTCCACAGTACAATCACGCACTCCAACCCGTGCTTCTCTTTGAATTCGCGAATATCCTTGCGAATCCGCTCCAAATGCTCCGATTTACTCTCGCCGGGAAGCACGTTGTTGGCGCGGGTTCCTGCAAAATAAGCTTTTTTACGAATTTCCGATTTCCTAAATGGTCTCTGCTAGTCTGCCCTTAATTTTCTATTTTCTCAAGGAATTTCTGCTAGCTTGCCCTCTTTTCCGCAGGGCTCCCGGATTGCTGACTGATGCTTCAAGAACCTTTGCTAGCCCCGGTCTCAAATGATCTCTGCTAGTCCCCCGATTCCTCAAATGATCGCTGCTAGCTCTGATCTGCGATTCCTCAAAGAATCTCTGCTAGCTTGTCCCCTGCATACCTTGATTTGACGCGATAAAGTCGGGATAATAAATCGACGGTTTCGGGATAATCGATTCCATGTGGGGGCGGAGTTGATCGATCAATTCCGGTTCGAATACCTGAAAATAATAATTTAAAAAAATTATAAAAATAAAAATAGATTGTCTTTTTTACCCTGTCCCCTTTCCCATTTATTACGATTTGTATTTTTATTAAAAACTACCTTTGACCTGAGCATTGCCTCGTATAAATTGGCGTCATTAATGTCCCATCCGTCGACAATCAGCTCATGGGGGCGAAGCATCGGCAGCATCTCGTTGAACGGCACGTGCACCTTGAAAAGTATTTATTTTCAGAGATTTTGACGTCAAATTTAGCCCGAACGGTTACGCCATCAAATTCTGGCCTAACCGTTTACGTCGTTAAATCTGGTTTGAACCGATTACGTTATCCATTGCAGGTCTAACCGATTATGACATTAAATAAGATTTTAACCGCTTAGGCCGCTTAATTACGCTAGGAAGGAAAGTGGAATTGACCGATTACGATAGTGAAATTGCTGTCTAACTGCTTACGGCGTCAAATTTGCGTTGAAATGGTTACGTCATTTCATCCCGGTCTGCGCCAAATGTGCGTCGAACCGACTACGCCACCTAATTCCGGTCTAACTGATTATGGCATGAAATTCTCGTCGGCACCGCTTACAATGGGAACTGTTATTTTAATCGATTACCAGGGTTGAAAAGTCGCTTCGCGACTTTTCAACCCTGGCCTCGTCTGGCCCCATTTTATCCTTCACTTTGCATAATTGTCCCAAATTCAGATGACAAAAAATGAAAAACAACCTCTCCTATCCCGTTATATAGTAGAATCCGAACTTCCGGTCTATGCTAATTTGTTCTAACAAAGAATTTTTCACAAAAACTTAATTTTAATGTCGAAAATAGGTGATTTTGTTGAATCTCTTATGCGTGCAGTCATCGTCAGGTCATTACGCACCTAATGACGTATCATACATACCTTAAAATTCCTCCCCTATCGAGATATCCTCCGGACAGACAAACGGAAGTGGATGCAAAGTGGCACACACACAGACACACACAGACACTATTTTTTTATATATAGTAGGATGAGAGGAAATTCCTTTAAACGAGTTAATTGAAGTCTACTCGACGATGCGATAAAATGCGTACCTGTTCCTGTCCATCATATCCAATATGTACCGTGCTCGACTGGGTGAACGAGCCGAAATAATTGGCATGGTGGGTACCCTCCCGATTCCGCCAGCTCATCTTCTCTCGATTCGCGATCATCGCACCCACCTTCAAAAATTATTACAATTTTTGAAGGTTATTTTTATCGGAGTTTTCGCCTGCGCATATTTTCCTGTCGTAACCACTTACCGTAGTCGATCCATTATTGCCTCCAATCCCCACCAACATCAGTCCAGTCTTCCTCGTCTGTCTGCCCGTTCGTAGTTTATATTCGTACACTTCCGGTGTGACCCTCAGCCCATCCACCGTCCTCTCTATCTTATTCTTACGGTAGTTGAACGTTGAGTCGATAAATTCGGAGCCATAGGTCACGCCCGGGGAATTCACGTGCAGCTGAAATTTTTGAGGGTTTGAACGGACCGGGAAGGCCAATTTCCAGGGAAACTTGCAGGGGTTTTGGTGGAATTTTTGGACAGTCTAAAGGAACTAGTAAGGCTCATTTCCGTCAATTTGTCATTTTCCTTTTTGACGGGTTTTTGGTTTTTTCGATTTTTCGATTTTCCATGGCATCGGCTAGCGGAGAGTTTTGAGGAATTCATTTTTCGCGGTTTTAAAGGAGCCAACAAGGACCTTTTCGAGCAGAATAAAGTGGATGGCGGGGTTTTTTTGGGGAAATTTTATGCTTTGTGAAGGCACCTTGATTCTGGGATTTTTAGGGTTTTTTTAGCAGCAGTGATCCTCGTGGAATTATTTTGTGGAGGTTTTTAAGGGTTTATTTCAAGCGGAATTTCGATATCCGCCGTTTCTAGCGATTTCCGATTGGCTGGTCAACTAGCAGAGATTTCTCAGGAGCTTTCTGGAATTCGAAGGTCTAATAAAAAAGCAAAAAAAAAAAAGAATAGAGAAGGCTTGTTTTGGGAACTTTTTGCCAGCTAGCAAAGATCTTAGCGGAGCAAAATCAAATTTTCATCAATTGATCGATTTCTCTCATGGGACAGCTAGGGGGTTTTTTAGGGGGAATTTTTTGGACATTTACAGGAACTGGAAAAGATAATTTTCGACAATTTGCCTATTTTTTCTAGTGGATCAGCTAGCGGAGATGTTTGAGGAATTTATCTTTTGGGTTTGCGCGGGGATTTTGAGTGTGTTGCGATGGTAGGGGCAGACTAGCAGAGATATTGCGGAATTACCCCACTTACCGTATCGTTTCGTACATGTCCGTTAGTATGTCCGTTCTGATGTCCATTTCCATTTGTAAGGTGGACACCATTTCCATTGACGTGGCTGTGGCCGTTCATTGTTGCAAGTCGGAGGGTAGCTGAAAATCAGGGGGTGATGGCTGTCTACAGGGACATTACGGGGCAAAAGATCGCGACAAAAAAAATCGCAAAACTAAAATTGAATCATAGTCAAAGCACGGAAATTTTCGGCGGATTTGGAGGAATTTGGAGGCCGAACTGGCGGTGATTCTTTCAGAAATTCATCATTTGATAGCTAGGCAAGCTGGCAAGGATCATTTAGGAAATTCACGGTTTTCTGGGTAGACATCATGCCCCCATTCGGGAAAATAGACGATTTTCTGGCTCGGGCAGGCTAGCCGTGATCATTCGAGGAATTCGCGTTTTTCGGCCAGGCCAGTTAGGCGTAATTTTTCACAAATTCGGACTTTTCTCGCTGTCGCTGGCTAGCTGACACAATTTTGGAGGGATAACTAGCAGAGATTTTTTGAGGAATTTGGTGCGCGGTTTTTAAGGATCGTTGAGGCTAATTTCGTATATTCACAGGTCAGCTAGCGGAGATTTTTGAGGAATCCACCAGGAATTTTTTAAGGTTTAAAGGGAATTCTTTGACGATTTCAAGGGGATTTTGGGCCGGCATTTGGAGAGAAACGTAAAATGCATCAAAAGGAAGTAAAAAAAATTAATAAAGCTGGTCCACCCTGCCATTGGAAAGAAACGGGAAAATCATCGAGATTTGGCTAGATTGGATAGGGGGAATTAATAAATGTGCAGCATGGCAGACGTTGAACTTTGTCTGTCCTTCAAATGGGGCCATCGTGCCCCCAGGGGCTCTTTTGCTGATAGTGGCCACGCCCACTTTTGTGCGCCGGGTACAGATGGATATCTGGTTTTCTCTCTCTCTCTCTCTCTCGCTCTCTCTCTCTCGCTCTCTTTAAAGGGCGTATGGCGTGATAGTGGATGTTGATTGTGAGTGTGTTCTATGCCCTGCTGCTCGTCCTCATCACCTCATGCTTCTCGTTGCCGCCCCAAAAATAGAGCTCGGGCACGCTAGCAGAGATTCTTTGAGGAATTGGAGGGGATGGACGGGGGCAGGCTAGCAGAGATTCTTTGAGGAATTGGAGGGGATGGACGGGGGGCAGGCTAGCAGAGATTCTTTGAAGAATTGGAGGGGATGGACGGGGGCAGGCTAGCAGAGATTCTTTGAGGAATTGGAGGGGATGGACGGGGGCAGGCTAGCAGAGATTCTTTGAGGAATTGGAGGGGATGGACGGGGGCAGGCTAGCAGAGATTCTTTGAAGAATTGGAGGGGATGGACGGGGGCAGGCTAGCAGAGATTCTTTGAGGAATTGGAGGGGATGGACGGAGGCAGGCTAGCAGAGATTCTTTGAGGAATTGGAGGGGATGGACGGGGGCAGGCTAGCAGAGATTCTTTGAGGAATTGGAGGGGATGGGCGGGGGGCAGGCTAGCAGAGATTCTTTGAGGAATTGGAGGGGATGGACGGAGGCAGGCTAGCAGAGATTCTTTGAGGAATTGGAGGGGATGGACGGGGGCAGGCTAGCAGAGATTCTTTGAGGAATTGGAGGGGATGGACGGGGGCAGGCTAGCAGAGATTCTTTGAGGAATTGGAGGGGATGGACGGGGGCAGGCTAGCAGAGCTTCTTCGAGGAATCGGTTTTTCCAAGAAAGGCAAGCTAGCAGAGAACTTTTAGGAGCTTTTTGCGGGCTGAGCAATGAACGGAATGTCCTTCAGCTGGCCAGCCACCCTCAAAAATGCAATTTCGCGCGCCCGGACGGCTTTAAATAGAGGGCCCAAAAGGGCCATGGATGCCCCAGAAAAAAGGCTGGGAATTGGACCCATTGGACCCGAAAAAAATGCCGAAAATGGGGGAGGGAATACCCAGACACATTTTTTAATCTAGAGCTGGGAAACGAGGGGGATAAAGCCGCCAAAAATAGCCAAAAAGAGCTGCTGGTCAGTGGTCGAGTTGAGCAAATTTTTTCTCATGGATCCAAGTTTTCTAATATAAATAGAGGAGGTGTTTCTAAAATGTTATTTACAATCCCTAAGCGTCAAACGATAAAAAATTGCATTAAAAAAAGGCAAATATCGATTTCTCGACCAAAAATGTAGATTTTTTACCGAAATTTCGACTTTTTCAACATGTTTAGCTGGTTTTTCAAGCTTAAATAGCTTAATATTTTACTAAGAACACTACGAAACTGTTATCAATTTAGTAGGCATTTCTAG
This sequence comes from Mesorhabditis spiculigera, assembly GCA_958295435.1. Lineage (NCBI taxonomy): Eukaryota > Metazoa > Nematoda > Chromadorea > Rhabditida > Rhabditidae > Mesorhabditis > Mesorhabditis spiculigera. The sequence goes on from CATQJA010002652.1 coordinate 479,882, forward strand.
ACTTTTACAAAAAAAATCACCGCCCCTCGATAATGGAAAAGAACCGAACGGGGAGATCCCCCTAAAAGGACAGCAGCCATTTTTGGCTGTCTGGCCCTTGGGAAAATCGATGTTTCTGTGGTGAAAAGGGGCTTCTTCTCCTTCTTCTCGCCTTCAATTTGTCCCCGGAGAATGTATGGGATGAGAATTCGGGGCCCCGCCCCTAATTACAATTCTATCCCGATCTCACGGCCCTCACGTAGACGCGCTTTTCAAGATGACAATGAGAATTACGCGGAAAATTTGTTTATGTTTTGAAGGATGAAAATAGCTTGAAAAATAGCTGCAAAGCTCCCAAAGAATCTCCGCTAGCCCGTCCAAGCCCCCAAAAAAAATTTTTTTTTGGGTGACAAGGCCCCAAAAAACCGCGAAATTTCGATTTTATGGGCATGTCGGACTAGTGGTTCGGCGCTCCCAAAGAATTTCTCCTAGCCTGCCCAAGATGCCAGTCATTTTTCCGCAAATGTCCGCTGCTGGCTTGCCTAGGCAAATGTTTCGCATCCCCGAATTTTCTCTGCTAGCCTGCTGACCCTGGATTATCGAAATTATTCGGAATCAAAAGGCGGGAAAGCTCCCAAAGAATCTCTGCTAGCCTGCCCTAGTCCGTATCTCTATATTTTCCTCAATAATCGCTGCTAGCTTGCCGTAACAGGGTTTTGACGTTCCAAAATTTACGCGGCTGGCCTGCCCCGCCTTGAATTTTTCAGATTCCTTCGCAAACTCCAGTAGCCTGCTTGCGAAAATGTATAGTTCCGAAATGTGCGCTGCTAGATGGCCCGATTTCCGCTTTCTGGCTTTTTCAGACAATCTGGCGACTCTCACCGAATGGTTTACGCTAGGAAATCCCTTATCAAAACGTGCGATTTTGCCCTTTCTGTTTTGTTCTCTTTCTGTCTGTCTCTCTCTCTCTCTCTCTCTCTCTCTCTCTCTTCCCCGAAATGATGACATTATCATGATATCCAATCAGGCCATTCGTCTCTTTACAGCCCCCCAGCAGCGGAATCACCCGATTATTTACGATGCAAAGTAAAAAGAAAGAGCGAGAGAGAGACAGAGGGAAAGAGAGAGAGTGAGAGAGAGAGAGTGAGTGAGAGAGAGAAAGCGAGGAAGACAGCGAGATAGATGCAGAAAACCAGGAAAAAGAATGCGTAAACTTCCTTAAAAAAATGGCTTTCTAAAAAATTCGGGGTAAAAAATCTAGGAGAGATTTAAGGAAACTGAAAATATAAATAAATTGTATAAATAAAAATATAATTATCTTTTTTCAGGAAGAAGTCGAGCCACAACCCGGCCCATCGACATCTACAGTAGTCACGCTGGAAAATGAGGAAAATCACCAAGAAGAGGACGATCAGCCGGTTCTGCAAGAGGAAAAAAAGGAAATCGCAAAACTTGGAGAGCAAACGGTACTTTTTTGACGTTTTGGGGGGCGAATGGCAGAGATTTTGATGGATACTGCTGGAATTCTCAAAGAATCTGTGCTATCCTGCCCTGACCAGCAGCAGCAACGATTCAGGAACCCGATTTTTCGAATAGAAACTCTTGATTTGGTTGGGCAAACTAGCTTAGATTCTTGGAAAAACGCGCGTTTTAATCGAAACAGCATTCACAGGTCCGTGCATCCACCCAAATTCCGTGTGGATTCCACCTGGAATTTGGGTGGAACGCATGGAAATCGGGTGGAAATCGGTTGGACGCAGTGGAAATCGAGTGGAAACACGACGCAACGCGGGCCCCACGCGTCGCGGCAAATGGAAATCGAGTGGAAACCGAGTGGATCCACTTGGTTTCCACTCGATTTCCATGCGTTCCACCCGGAATCCACTCGATTTCCATGTGGAATCCACTCGCGTCCGCTAGTGGAATTCCCCTCGATCCCCTCCGGGATTCCGAGTGGATTTCGGGTGGATGCACTGACCTGTGTTGTTCGATAGGCTAGCAGAGATTCTGAGGGAATCACGTGTATTACGCTAAAGGGTAGGCTTGCAGAGATTCTGTAGGAAAGATCTGGTGGCCAAGGTAGCGACTAGCAGATATCCTAGGGAAATTATTTTTTCGCTACAGGGCAGGATAGCAAAGATTTTGGGGGAAAATCTATGCCGAATGAGCGTCCCGGCAAGCTATCAGCGATTCCTAGGGAATTGGACTATTTTTTTGCTTTAAGGCCAGCTAGCAGAGATCCTTTAAGTAATAACTTACGGACTACGGCGACTCTTTGTATAAGTCAAGAAATGCCTAATAAATATTAATAGTAAGATTTTAATGGTGTTTTTAGTGAAGTTAAATCCATTTAAATTGGAGAAACTGTCTAAAAAACTTTAAAAACTAGAAGTTTGGATCGAAAATTGAACATTTTTGGTCGAAAAACCTATATTTTTTGTATTTTTAATGTAGGTTTGTAAAGTTTATATGTTTAGGGATAGTAAAAAACCCATTTGAAACCACTTACCCTATTTATTTTAGAAGAAAGAAACAAATAAACGAAAAAGTTGGCTCCCCCTATAATGGAAAAGCTCCACATTGATAAATTCACTTTTCCAGGTGCCAATCCACATTGTCTCGTGCTCGGCCTACGGTGGTGATCGCTACAATGTGCTCCGCGCGCTGGAAAAGATCAAGCCGGTGGTTGTCATCATGTATCACTCGGATCTGGCCACATTCCGACAGGTCGAGGTACGGTAGAGGGGCCAGATTTTAGAAATCTGGATTTTTTTAGTTGTTCCACGCGACAAATTCCAATTTCCACCTGCACTTCTATTTTCTACAGTACTCCGATTCGACCGAGGAGGAAAGGTATGGTCGTTTTTGGAAATTCCTGAATGGTCTCCGCTAGCTTGCTCTCTCTCTCTCTCTCTCTCTCTCTCTCTCTCTCTCTCGCTCTCTCGTCTTTTCGTTGACGAATGCTCTCTGCTAGCTGACTAACCATTTCCTAAAGTATCTCTGCTAGCTGGCCCGCGATTTTTATCAGAGCCTTGATTCCTCAATGACCTCTCTTAGCTTGCCTTATTTTTCTTTCCGAAATTCTCTCTGCTAGCTGGCTACTCATTTCCTAAAGAATATCTGCTAGCTGGCCTATGATTTTGCAAGCATTTTCGGTTAGAGTTATGATTCCTCAATGGTTTTTGCTAGCTTGCCTTTTCCTTCCCAAATTATCTCTGCTAGCTGGCCCGTGATTTTTCTAGGATGTCCGCTCATGCTCATTATTCCTCAAGGATCTGCTTATTTGCCTCTTGCCACTTGAAAATCCAATTCCTCAAGAGCCGCTGCTAGCTTGCCCTGTACTCGATAAAAGTTGTTATGCAGTTTTTCAGATACCTAAGCCGGCTGAGCAAGGAAAACGAAGCCTTCTCCCACCTGAAAAACGAAGTTGATGTGGGTGTTTTTGGAGTGCAATGTACTAATTGGATTTTGTAATTTTTTTATTTTATTTTTCTAATTTTAGAACCTGTTGATCGCCCGTGAATTCGATGCGGGAAGGGAAGAAGCCCCCAGATTGGCCGTGAACACTTTGGAAGCCGGCGGATTCCAGGAGGATACCGTGGCCAGGCCAAAGGTCAGCAGCTTGCAGAGATTCTTTGGGAGAAGGCCTGGGTAAAATTGCAGAGGTTGCGTGAGAAAATTGACTAAATTATGATGGACCAGCACAGGGTAGCAGAGATTCTTTGTGGAATTTTTAGGGCCGGTTAGCAGCGATCATTTTGGAATTCGTGATTAAATGGGACTGAAATTTAGGGCAAACTCACGGAGACAATTTTGGGAAATTAGGGAGGCTAGCAGGGCGTCTTGAGGACTTACGGTTTCTAGGGCAGGCTAGCAGCGATTATTTGGGAAAACTTGGTCCGAAGATTCTTTAGGGCAGGCTAGCAGAGATCATTTGGGGAAATTGCAACTCGGTGAGGCAGGCTAGCAGAGAAAATTGGCGGAATTTTGGTTTTCTCATACAATTTTCCTTTTTTTAGATAATCGTCGACATGCGCGAGTTCAACAGCGAGCTGCCGACGATTCTCTACAAGAAGGGATACGATGCGATTGCGGCCACCCTCGAGGTAGAGTTTCAACCTTTTCCCCGTGGTTTTTTGCCTTCTACGGTCCTTTAAAATGCCATTTTTCAGGTGGGCGACTACGTGCTCTCTCCCGGTATTACGATCGAACGAAAAGCCCTCGACGACTTGACGCAATCGCTGCAGAGTGGCCGCGTCTTCAAGCAGACCGAACAGGTTCGAGCCGTTCGGCTTTTAAAGGGCCGGGAAAGGCAAAACTCTGGAAATTTCTGGAATTTCTGGCATTTCTGGAATTGGCTTTTCCTATGTTTTCCTACCTCTAAAACGTTAAAACCCCATTCCACACCTGAAAAATCGATTTCGGTTGGATTTTGGTCGTTTGCCAGCATTCGAAAAGGGGCGTGGCCTGGCCCTTCACTTCCCGGACCCTTTAAAATCTTTTTTATTTCCAGATGCTGGCCAACTACGCGGCCGCCTATCTGCTGATCGAGTCGAACACTAAGTTCGAGCTGAAGATTGTCAATGGAGGGCCCTTTCAGGTAGTTTATGGGTTTCCGCAAATTTTCTCTGCTAGCATGCCCTTTTCCGGACGCGGATTCCTAAATGAGCTCTGCTAGCTTGCCGCCGGATCCGAAATTCTCTCTGATTTCCTCAAATTCTCTCTGTCAGCTCGCCTTTTTCTGAATTCGGCTACTCAAATGATCACTGCTAGCATGCCGTCGATTTCGGGATTTTCTCTGTTAGGCTGGATGAATTTTTCCTCAAATTCTCTCTGCTAGCTGACATCTGAGCAGTAACCCCGATGCAAGTCGATAACGCGATTTCCACAAAAGCTCTCTGATGGCTTGCGCCACGTCGCAAATTGCCGCTGCTAGCCAACCCCCCGTAATTCAGGGCCACACCATTAATTTCGGCAAATTATCTCTGCTACGTCTCTTTTTCAGGGCGAACTTTCTCGTCATTGCCGTGAGATCCGCCAGCAGCTCTGCACCCTCATTCGCCTCTTCCCAAAACTGAAGCTCATCTGGTCGCTCTCCCCGGCCAATTCTGCCGATTATTTTGCCGATTTGAAGGTACTTTTATCATTTTTTTTGAAAAGTTTAATCCTCTTTTTTTCAGCTAAACACGGCCGATCCGGACGTCGACCGCGCGGTGGCTATTCGAGGGGATGAAGTCAACGATGAAGGTGCTTTTTTCGAGTTCTAGTTCGATTTTTAAAGCCTAAAAATTTGCTTGGTGGGTGGAAAAATGTTTTTAATAGACCTTTCAGCTTTAAAAAATTTGTATAGCTATTTTTATTGGGATTTTCGCCTCTTTTTTAGTGCAATTGGGCAATACTATACAATTTGACGTGTACTTCCGCGTTTTTCTCTGGGTTTTTTAATAGATTTTTATTACATAAAAATACATACAATTATTTCATCACAATTCAAGAATCACCCGCGTAGATTGAGATAAAAATTGGGGATTTTTGGTGGCAGAGAGTAAAATTATGGAGAAAAAGTGGTTAAATTGGCGCTCTGTTGTAGATCTCTTCTATATTTCCTTTCCTTGTAAATTTTTAGTCCTATTTTTTGAAGTCATCCAATAATCCTGGTTCGTAGTTTTCCTGAATTTTCCACGGATTTTCTTGCTCTAGATTGCTGGGTGTAAACCGTCGTAACAGCCCCCTTCAGGATTTTTATTGAATTCCAATACGGCGTCAGTGTACATTATATCGCGGTTGGCATATTTCCGATCTTTTCAAAACGAGCAATCATTTGCTGCTCTTTGGTCGTCTCCATAAACCACGTGCTCGATGTGAGGAAATTTACCATGTTCAAACACCAGTTTGGGTCAGGGCACTTTTCTGTTCCGCCCACCTCGACTCACTTTAATATTTTTTATGAGCTTTAGAAAAGTATTGCGCTTTTTCTTCACTTTTTGACACCATTTCTCGATCAGAACTGATTAGGCATTTGGTGCAGATTCCGGTTGTCCAACTGAATTAGCTGGATTGCCCGTATTCACGCTGGCTCCATCGCTAACTTTAAGCGATTTTTTCTCTTTTTCCACTTTTCCGATTTCCTATTTGCCTTGGCTTTAAAGAGCTGCATTTTTATCGCTTTTTAATTCGGTGTGTAGCGTACCTTCGTACACGATCAAGCACCTTTTCGAGCCGTTTTTTAAAATTGGCGGTTTTCCGGGTGGTAGACCCTCCATTTTTCGCTTTTAAGGTCTTCTCTCTCTCTCTCTCTCTCTCTCTCTCTCTCTCTCTCTCCACCATCAACTTCTGTACGAAACCGAGATTTAGTCTCTTTTATTGTAACTTTAAAGTTTTCTTAAAATGAGCTCGCAGCGCATACCTCGGTGGAAAGTACCACCTCCCCCGTGCACTTGAAGATTTTTTATGACCATTTAGGAGTAGATTTAGAAGCTTTTTCTTCACTTTTTGAGACCATTTCTCGATCAGAACTGATTAGGCACTTGGTGCAGATTCCGGTTTTCCAACTGAATCACCGGAATTGCCCGTATTCACGCTGGCTCCATCGCTAATTTGAAGCGATTTTTCTCTTTTCCCACTTTTCCGATCGCGTATTTGCCTTGGCGTTAAGGAGTTTAATTTTTGTTGCGTTTTAATTCGCCGTACATCTGGGCTATGTTTATGATCAAGCACATTTTCTTCTTTTTTCTTGAAAATTTGCGATTTTCTGGGTTTCTGGGACCCTCAATTTTTCTTTAAAAATGCTTCAATCAGACATTGGGTCGCCGAAGTTTTTCTAGCCAAGGGCTTTCGGCCTGTTCGTCAAATAGCATGTGGTTACTTTTCCTTTTCTTCTCCCATCTTGACTTCCAATTGATTTCCGGGCTTTTTAATTATGGTTTTAGGCTTGTTTTATATGGTTTAAAGCGTTTTTTTTTCAACTTTTAGTATCGAATTTCAAATCGGAGTTTCCTGAGCTGATTCCTAGAAAATTTCACGATCAACCAATTCTGGCATTAGTGCCCGCAAGCGCTTGTCTAGTGTTTAATTTCGTGGTATTTGAATGTATCTTGATTTTAAATCAAGCCATTTTCCGGTATTTTAGGCTTTTCTCCGGTTGTAGGGATCCCATCGGCCTCAAAGTGCTCGTTTGTGAAATACCATTCGTTAAAAAAATTTGATATTTTTAAATTTGACGTTTTATAGCTGTTATTAACGATATATTCGGTTTATAAACCGTTTTTTTTCCTCGTTGTTAACCACCATAAAATTCACGGAACGTAGCTGTTGGGGTCCAAATGGACGGTTCCATAGCCGTTGCCAGGAGCCAAGAAATTCAGGAAATTTTCCAATTTTTTTCAGATTGACGGTTTATTCTCCTTTTTTGGTCGATATAATCGATCATTTCTTCGCGTTGTTCACCACCATAAAATTCACGGAAAGCGGCTGGAGGGCGCCAGATTTTATGTATATTTGTAGGTGTATCGATAAGACAATGTTTTATACCTTTTCTTACTTGATTTAAATTTTGAAATTTCCTTTTTTTCAGATGACGTTTCGTAACTTGGCCTTGCCGGCGGGAAATAGGCTATTGTTAGGAACAATTTCCTATTTGCCGGGATAGCTTTTTTATTGCAAATTTACCATTGCGCTCAATCAGCGTTTTGCTTGTGATATCCGTTTGTTTCGGTAATCCCTGGGGATAACTCGCCTTTTTTCGTTTCCAGTATCCTATTTTTTCCCATTAAAGTTGTTCCGACTGTATTTCTAACCGATTTTTTGAAAAATAATTTTAACATGGCCTTGCCTATTTGGGCAGCTCCGATTTAGATTTTGATTGATCTCTCTCTCCCTCTCTCTCGCTCTCTCTCTCTCTCTCTCTCTTTCCATTAAGCAATTATCTAGTGTGTTTAAAAACCTTAAAAACCTGCTCGTATCTTTAATTTTTAAAGCACAGGAGGTTGGAGTGTATCCTGCGTTTTTGGCCCTATTCTTTGGCTGGCCAATTTTCTTTCTTCTTTTCGACTCGAAAAAATAGTTCGTCCCAGCCGATTTCCGGAAATATCTTGTGACGTGAAGCTCAGCCGATCTATTGCTTTAAAAACTCACAATTATTTTTTATACATTGATTTTTTTTAAATCCTTTCTCATTCTTTCGCTTTCCTGTAGACGTATTGAGCGTAGCGCAACGTAAGCCCGTTTTTTATAGTAACGTGAAGACTAGAGCTTTGAAATCATCCCCGTATGCGATATGGTTGTTTTAGAGAGATCTGCCAAGCTTTTTCTTCCTATTTTTTCCTATTTTTGATTCCATCGACCAAAAACGGGTATTATGCGCATTTCTCTGCTTCTCCCCGGCTCAGGAATACCACGCTGTCATCGCAGCGGAAATTCTGACACGAATATTTTTTGTATATTGTTTTTATGAAAATATTACTGTTGAATTTTTTGCCGATCGGGTCCATTCCTTTCCATTAGATCGCTTGCAGATATTTTTCCGTGCTGGCGATTTTGGCTTATTTTTGTCCGCCAAGAACTGGTTTTTAAAGAGGTTTAATTTTTTTATAGAATTAACTGGTTAAAAACGTGTTATGCGCGTTGGTAAAATTCTAATTTCTCGGTGGTTTAAATAATCTACAAAATGCTGGACGCGAATTTTGTTTCATTTTTCTGATTTTAGGGTGTTTTCAGTGCGTTTTTTTATCATTTTAAAGGTATACAGACTTCCCGATTTGTTTTTGGCGTTGATCCAATATAGTTGGAAGATATTTGAGAGTTTTGTAAATTTTATAGCTTTAATAATTTTTGCTTTTGCGAAGGTTGGCATTACGTCCGCGCAGTTGCATTTTGGGGCCCAATAGTTAATTTTTATATTATGTCGCTTTTCACCCTCCTTTTTTCCGTAGAGACCGATGCACCATGTTGAGAATTGTGCAGGGACCTCGAATTTATATTGCATTTATAGCAAATTTTCTTGCCGAAAATTTGCCATTTTCACGTCTGTTTCACACTCTTTTAAACCGTCGAGATACAGTCGATCTCGGAGGAAGTAGTGCTCATTTTTGTGGCCGGTTTGTTAGTTTGTACTGGCTAAATTCGGTTGTAGTTTGTAGCTCGGGGTTTTGGGGACGTAAATTTGAATAATTTGAGGAATGTCGGTTTATTCGCCACGCGTAGCCTTGCGCTGACCTCCGCGAGCTCGCTGTTCATCGGCTGCACATTGCGTACAGTGTTTTCGCCAGCAAAAGCTCGTTCATCTTCATGCCTCCGGCTAATACCGAATCCATCATGTTCGGGCGGTTGATGGCGAAAATCAGCACTTTAAAATACTTATTTAGATTTATTAAATCAGTTCACGTCTTCGGGGCACATTTCGGCGCGTTGGTTTTTTGGAGCACTTTTAATTGCTTTAAAATCTATGATTGTTTGTTTTTAATTTGACGTGTAACGTACTAGCTTCTACGCGCTTTTAGCCTCAAGTTCGAATTGATTCTGTAAAATTTTCCGCAGATTTAGAAAATTTTTTTCCACTTCTCACTTCCAATGTCCATTCTATTATAGTCATTTGCGAGCGATCAGATTCCTGATTTTGTTATCAGTTTCGTTTTAGGTGCTTTTTTAATGTACGCTGTGGTTTTCTCCATCTCCTCGGGATTTTTCGAGCCCGAAAAAGGCATTTTTATTTAATTTTAATTTTATTGACGAATTTCTCTTTTTTTTTGATGGTTTTTAGGCTCGAAAACGTCCATTTTATTCCTAGAATCGCTGCATTTCAGGCGTCCAGGAGGGCACAACAATTTTTTTTAGTTATTGTTAAACTTCTGGGATTTTTTTGATGACTTTTAGTGCTGACTCCGTCGAAGCCAGAGAACCTCGGCCAGAAACAATCCGTCCCAAATTATGATATCCGCTATGTAAATTTGAATAATTTGAGAATTTTGGGAATTCTGCCCTAAAAGAGGGCAGTTCTTCCCCTCCGAACCCCTTCAACGTGTCGGATTCAACCCTTTTTAATTGAGGTTGAATCTGCCTATTGAGAAGACGTCGTGGACTTTTTCTAAATTCTGGACCGAGACCGGTGCTTTTTGCCGTTCCAAATTATCCGAATAAAATTTTGCCATTTGGGCCAAAATTTTCCCCTCTAAAAAGCTTGTTCCTAGCCTTTTTTTGGCGCACGTATCGCGTAAGCGTATCGTCATTTTGTATTTTGCCGTAGTATTCACCCGACCGGCATGTGCGGAATGTAGTAGATCGCTGATTTATAATTTATCCGGTCTGTTCGCTGGTCCGGATTTTTCAGCTCGCTGGTTCTTTCCAGCACCTAATGTAGTTGCCTTGATTTCGGGCGAAATAGTGATTTTTTTTCATGTATTTTCTGCGAATTCCTGATAGTTTCTAGCGTGGTTGTGCATCGCTTCAACTACGGCTATTCTCATGTTCTCCTTTCGGGTTTCCGGTTAAAAGATCGCAGGGCTTTGGGATCATTTGAGCGGTGCAGTCCCTTTTGTTCAAGGTGTTGAGCACTTGGCTCTCGCTTTTTATCACTATTAGACCGTCCACCAGGATTCGGTGTAGTTTATTCGGATTTTTGACCATATTTTTCGGCTTTTTTAATTTTTTCCAAAGTTTTTGTGAGCCCGGATCTGATTAATTTTTTATGTATCCCCAGAACTGTGGGTACATGGACAGGTGTGTCGCTATAAAGTCGGCCACCCGGAAACGCTTTATCCCATCAAATTACGGGGTGTTTTGTATATCTTGTTTCGATCTTGCTACTTTTAAACGTTTTTTACCGTTATTTAGGTATTACAATATAGGTATTGATAAAAATGATCGAGCCGCTCCATATTGTGTAGATTTAGGGCCAAAACTTTCCGCTTTAACAAGATGATTCCTGGCCTTCTTTGGCGCAGGTATCTCGTAAGCGAATCGTCATTTTGTATTTTGCCGTAGTATTCACCCGACTGGTATGTGTGGAATGTAGTAGACCGCTGATTTATAGTTTATCTGGTCTGTTCGATGCTCCGGATTTTCAAGCTCACTGGTTCTTTCCACATGGAGGAATGACCACCTTGTTTTTAGATTTTTTTGTGAAACTTTCTGAGTTTTTAAACTTTTTAATATTCTTTGTACCCCCAATATTTAGGGAATATGGAGAGATTAGCTTGTTGTTTTTTTATAAATTCCCCCGTTTTGACTTAATTTATTGATCTTTGTAATTTTTAATTTATATGGAATTTAATAGCGTTTTCCCGTCAGAATCCCAGCTGGATTGACAGAGCCAATGGTCCCGCGCCCGGCCCAATTTCCCCGCTTCGCGGTCCCGCGGCGATTTTTACAAATTTTTAGGTTTCGATATTTTGCGCGGAATTTTTCAGGTCCGTTTCTCGTCTTTTAGGACGGTCTCCGGAGCGTATTTTTACTTCTAATAAAATCAGACAAGCCAAATCGCATCGGTGGTGATTGAGAGTAGCCCCTAAAAGGTTTTGCCCTGATTTCCCGTATTTTTCTGTGTCCCCGGATTTTTGCGGCGCGTTTGCATAAACTTTCACCGCCGATTTCGATGGCGTAACGCGTTCTATGGATGCACAGGCTTCTTTGAAAGTGAGTGGCTTTTTTGAAATTGCTTCCAAGGTTTTTGCGAGCAATTGGACTCAAAACGGCCGAGCTTCTTCGTTTTCCCGACACCGACTTCCATGTCGTAATGCATTTTTCGATAATTTTTAGAAAATTTCACCACAGCCCACTGTGTTGCATTCTTTGTGACTTTGTGGGCTGGCAGCACGATGGATTTCTAATTTTAGTTTTATTAAAACTCTAGCTTTTGCAGGTTTTTAGTTTAAATTTTTCGTCTTTTAGCTCAGCTTTCCTGGGCTTTTTTAATTCTAATAAAAATTAGAGTGCTCCCTCATTTACGAAGCTGTCAAATAACGAGAAGTCGTTCGAGTAGCTTAAATTTTTTTGCATGGAATTGGCCAGATTTTTTATTTCTTCGATGAATTTTTGGAAGAAATGTTGTATTTTTCGGTTTCTATCTAGGTTTTATTTTTTTATTTTTTATTTAGCAGAATTTAATTTGAAATTAACCGCTTTTCGCTTTGCTGCTGGCCCGTTTTTGGATTTAACTAAATTTTTAGACTTTTAAATCGATCAATCGATATAAAAATTGTTGGCGGCTGGAATGTTGCTGAATTTTCGACTCGACTTAATACATAGGTTTTGATCCAGTGATTTTATCAGATTTTGGCGGCTTTCTTTTCCTCAAAACATCGAGCTGAGTTATTGCCACGAATTCGGCGATTTAATTTCAATATCCGGATCTATTTTGAGGACGGCTGCAGCGGCATTCTCGGGTTTTTTTTGCCTTTTTTTTTGCATTTTTCGGTATTTTCAACTTTTACGGTTTAGCCCGTTTTTCGTGGGTTTTCGACCCGATTTTCATGGCGTAATGGATTCGCTTAAAATAGCGTAGCAAACAGCATGCAATTTTTTTTAGAAACTGTAGCTCTAGCCCGCTTTTCGGATTTTTTCGAGGGATTTCCCTGTCGTAATCCATTCATTTTCAAAATCGGATACCCGAAAAATTGCGATTTTCAATGAGGAATCGGATTTTTCCGGGATTTTTCGCCTGAGATTTTCATGGCGCAATGCTTTCCCCAATCACAAAGAATTTGGCAGGGTTAGAATACAACTCATAAAAAGTTTTAACTAGATTTTAAAAATTATTAAATTTAAAAGTCGGAATACAGATACAAATGGCTAAAATAAGAACTAACAATTGAATAGAATAAAATTTCATAAAACAAAGATTGTTTGTAACATGCCTAACCACGATTCGCCTTATTTATGAAGGCGTCACCGGGCTTTTTTTGGCATTTGGAAGACACCCCAAAATCGCCTAGCTAGCAAATATTGCCCAATTGGCCCTAAAATGCACCCCCGAATTTAGCTCCGGATTACGGTAATTGAAATTTGTAATTTTTACTTTTTATTTTTTATTTGCTAGCTGGCGTAAAACTGGGGTTTTTAAAAAGGGCTGGTAGATGGGAATTTAGCACCAGCATTTAATTGCAGTAGTTAAAAAAAATTGCTTTAAAAGTTTAAAATCGAAATTTTGTCGGGTCTTACTGTAGAATTTCGTTGACTTGGTCGTGTTTTTCCATTTTTGATCATCATCCTCGTATCGTCGTCGTCGTCGTCAAAATTCCGAATTTTCCGTGTGTCCGCCAGGCGTACTTTGGTGCATCTTGTAGCTTTGCGGAATTTACTGAAAAATGCGCGTTTTTAGACCTAAAAATACCCTTAAATATCGGTAATTTAGTTTGTAGAGTAGAATTCGTTAAATTTTAAAGTTTAAAAACCGTGAAATTATGGATGTTCTTTTCCCTTTTTGGCTATAGAAACTTAGAAAAAAAAATCGTATTTGACCAGAAACGGTGCTTTCGTCGTTCAATTATAGCTTAATAGGTGTTACTCGCCTCATTTTGCCGTCGAAATTCATGTAGAATCGATTACGCAACGGAATACAGTAATTTAAGGTGCACTACCATCATTAATAGCCAGAAAATTCGGTTAAAATTGAGTTTTTCGTTTAGAAAAAGTAGAAAAGCCTCGAATAGCGGGCATTTCGTAGTTTGTAGTTGACGGTCTGCCGTAGAAACATAGTAGAATTGAGCTGATTTTGTATTTTGTAGTTTGTAGTCTGTCGTTTGAAGACTGTAGCGCAATTTTCGAGAGCAAATACTCCCAACAATCGGGGGAAAATCGTCGAAAAGTCGAAAAAGCGTAGAATCACGAGAATTTTGTAGTTTGTAGTTTTAAACGTAGATTCCAGGAGAGGTTAAAGACGTCAATTTTCGGACCGTCTGCGAAAATTATTATTTTTTTGAGCAGTTTTGCTGGTTTTTACAGCCAAATTCATGATTCTATAGCAGATTTTGATGGCGACGACGATGATCAGAATCTTTTAAAGTTATCATAGTTAATTCATAGAAATTAGGACATTTAATAGAATTTTCGGAGGGGTCACATTTTAGGGGTCGGGGGGCTGATGATGATGTTACAAAGGACGGAGAACGGGCTGGATGAGGGAATGGGGAGGGGGAGAAAGTAGGGGGAGGGAGAGACGCAGACAGGGGCAGGGAGGCTGGCAATACGGATGCTTTATACAGAAGGAAGAGAGAGAGACAGAGAGAGAGAGAGAGAGAGAGAGAGAGCGGGGGAGAAGATATCACTCCTTGATACTCCATGACCCTGACATTCCTTCCGTAATTGCCTCTGCCAGCCTGCCCCTCCCGGGAAAATTTCCCTAATTATCCCTGCTATCATCCCCAGTCCCGAGCAAAGTACCGTAATTTTCTCAAGAAACTGGCTGGCCTGTCTCACTTGATTTCCGCAAGAATCTCTGCTAGCTTCCCCAATCTTCCAAAAGGATCTCTGCTAGCCTGCGCTGGCTGGTCTGCTACCCTTGATATTCCACCATTTCCTAGCTAATCTCTGCTTGCTTGCCTCACATTTCCACAAAGATCTCTGCTAGCTGCCCCGCTCGTCGAGTCGAGCTCCTTAAAATCTCCAGAAATTCTGATTTTTCTCAAAGTGTCTCTGCTAGCTCGCCATGGCTCTTGGGGGCTATTTTATTCCACCAGGATCTCTGCAAGTCCGCGTTTTTCTCAAATGACCTCTGCTAACCTGCCCGGTTGCGGTTGCGGCTTTTTTAGTTGTTATTTGCGATTTCCTTAGCAATCTCTGCTAGCATGCCAGCCAAACCAATTTTAATTTAATTTGATTTTTTATTTAATTTAAATTATTGGATTAGGAAAAATAAACTATCAGAAATTCACTAAAATATCAACAATCCCTTTTCCAGAGCTGGCCACCCGGAAGAGCACCGGCAAACCCAACGCCACCATCCTGCGCAATCTCACCGAAAATCTGCCGAATTTTAACAAGGTATAAAATTCACAACTTTAATTTTAAATAATAAAAATCGACTTAATTAGTATTAAAGTATCAAAGTATCGATATTTTGTTTATTTTGACAATTCTAGGTGCAAAAACCTGATTTTTCAGAACCCAAATTTTTCCTATTATTCAAGAAATCCCTAGTAACGTAATTG